>JAQZBX010024785.1:0-29945 GCA_029593785.1 Cabassous unicinctus
AAAAAAAAAAAAAAAAAGAGCAGTAGCTGAGTGGCTACTCCTTGGAATATTGTGGAGGGGCCAACCTGGTCACTGTCAGAAGAGACCAGGAAATGAGAGGTGTGGCATTGTACGTGCAGGCATGGTTTCTCTCTGGGAAAGAGAGAAGCCTGGGAAGTGGAGAGCTGGTTACAAAAAAAGTCTAAAGAGTCAGAATTGGATTTCTGGACCAAGGTGGTGTCTTAAGGAAGGAAGAAGTACATTTTACATTTACTAGCTTGAAAAGGTGTCAAACTGAAAATCTAGAGGAGGGAGAAAATACCTTAATAAACCTACACAGCTGGGGATATGAAGGTAACTGTGTGTTATGTGACAGATTATTTTTCCCATACAGCCACTGGAATAGAATCTGGAGGCTCAGGTGCTGAGAAGAGCTCAGAGCAGGGAAAACAAAAAAATGGAATTTTGAGATTTGACACAGGATGGGAAAGGTCATGGCAGAGTTGTCACTGAGCTCTGGGGAGGTGGGAAGGTGGTGACAGAGGGGCTGCCTACTTCCCGAGGCTGACCTGTCACTCCCAGCCAATGAATGAACATGATAAAGACCTTTACAGGCCAGAGGACAGCGACCCGTGCAGAGGGCCTGACAAGATTTGACTTCCTCGAGCCAGGAGCCATAAAAGATCGCAGGAGAGGTCAGTGGGATGATTGGACAGGAATCATTAAGACCCAGATCCAAAAGCTTGGGAACATGTACAAGACTCATAGGTGATGTATATGAGCATGTAAGCATATACAATGGATGTGGGCCTGAGCTTTGTGAGAATGTACATCATTCTGTGTATGTTTGTGGGCGTGAGCTCCACAAGATGTTTGAGGTTTGCAGGACATGCCTGAGGGCTAAGGGTGCAAGATCCTCACGTACGTGTGCTGCGCCTGTCAAAATGGGACCTGTGTGTGAATGGATGAAGGGCCTGCAGTGGAAAAGAGGAGGGAAGGAAGGGACTGGCTCACCTGCGAGTGGGAGAGGGCGGCCGCAGTGGTACCAGCGCAAAACCTATGCTCTGTAGATACTGCACATATTGCTGCAGGAAAGCCAAGCTCAGCTCCTTCAGCCAAGGCTCCTCACGGGCTCCCGGCAGAGGCACATCTGAGGATTCGCAGCATGGGGGCACCTCTCGGCTCCCAGACCCCAACTCAGGACGATGGCGCCGCTGTGAGAGTTGAAATTAAGGAAGGCTCCTTAGCACCAACTACTCCACTGGAGTAGAGGTCATTATGGGGTAAAAGGAGATCCCATGGGAGAAATCTGTGAGTCTTGGGCCTCACCTGCCCCTCAGGGGGCCCAGAGGTTTCTGGGGACCCATGTAGCCAGGCAGCTGGGTCGAAGAGCAGGGCTGTGGCACAGTAATGCACCAGGCGGGACGACTGCTTCAGGGTCTCCAGCTCCCCTGCCTGGGGAGATGGGGCAGTGAGCCAGAGCAGTGGCCAGGGAAGGGTCACAGAACCCTCGTGGAAGATGTGGGAGAGGGTCAGGCTTCGGACCACTCACACTGATGGGCATGCTGGCTGGGGCAGAACGCTGCTGCCAGGTTACAAACAGGTTCTCCATCTTCAACTGGCGCTCCAGCTCTGGGGGTTGGAGGCAAGAGTAGTAGTCCCCAGTGGCTGCCACCCCTTTCCCTCCCAGACCACAGATTTCCCCTCCACACTGCCCAGCCAGGTGCCCCCACCTCTGCGCTCTGTCATCTTGATCTCCAGGAACTGTTGTCCATGGTAGGTGACAGGATCAGGGGGTCTGGGTGCGGGACCGAGCGTGGAGCTGGGGCGGACAGCCGTGATATCCCTTAGGGCCTCATCAAAGGGGAATGTGTCCAGGGGAAGGGGGCCTCCACCACGAGAGGACCCACTCAGCCGGCCCTGCTCCCGGCTCAGTGGGGGACTTGCACTCCGGATAAGGGTCTCCGCTTCCATGGTCGGCAGTAGGAATGGGTTTGGCTCCTGAGAGAGATGATGCCTCACAATGCATTCCCCATGGCCCTTGCCCTCAGACCTTCCCTCCCAACCCATGGCTTCCTCTCTCAGATGCTCCCTCCCCACTATCTCTGCCCTAAGTCTGTCCCCTCTCCCCTGCTTCTAAGCTGGTACTTCCTTAAACTGACCCCTCAGCAGCCAGGACTAGAGAAGGGAGCCATAGCAGCAGGCACCTTTTCATCTCGCACTGGGAAGTCCAACTGGCCACAATGGTGGAAGAGTCCAAGCTTCTGGCTGAGTAGGCAGAAGATAAGATGGGCCCGTGCATTCTGCCACTGCACGAGGCGAATCAGCGCTCGGCCCAATGCCGCCCCCAGGTCTGGAGCCCAGTTGTAGGTTAGCAGCTGTAGCTGGGGATCAGGGATCAGGGTCAGTAGGATCATAGAACCCCTGTTCCCAACCATCCTCTGGCCCCAGTAATTACCTTCTTGTCCACAACCTCCAGCAGCAAGAGCCTCTGCCGGGGAGCATTTCGCCCTGAGTTCCCATCGCCTCCTGGCTCAAAGCGCTGCACGGCTTTGGCAGCTATGGGGTGAGGGAAGAGAATGATGAGAGCCCGCAGGGCAGATCCTGCTAGATCTCACCCTCCCCCTGCAGCGTCAGAGACAACCCCATTGGTCACTCTGAACCCACCCTCCCCTAGGTCATGCCCTTACCCTGCTGGGTTGGTCTCCTCCACTGCAAGAAGTTCCTTCCCAGAAGCAGCAGATGCCGCTCCATGGCTGGACGGGGAGCTGGGCCTAGTTGCCCAGGGGAACAGGGAATGAAGATCTCTGGCTCTGAAGCCCTATAGGGAGGGAGAGGCATACAGAAAGTGAACCATCTGTGATCCTGTCTCCTGGCCCAGCCTTCACCTCCCAAGGCCTTACCCCCACCTCTCCTAGCTCAGCCTCCTTGAATTTGGCTTTAAAAAGTCTAGGGAAGTCCCCTTCAATCCCATGAGAGCCCAAACTCACAATTTATGCTGCTCAAAGACACGGACACTGGTGTCCACAGCCATTGAGGTGATCAAAGTGGTGAATTCAGACAGGATGGATGGAAGGAGGAACCGGGACACCATGTGGGTGGAGCTTCTGGACACTGAGGTGCAACCTGGAAGGCAGAGCTATCACTGAGGCTGGGTGATGAGGCCAGGGCAGGGGGTGAGGGATGGGAAAGGGACACTGGGGTCTCACCAATCTGCACCATAGACTCCATCCAGCGCTGACTGACATGAGCAAACACAGGATGCAGGGTCCCCACCTCACCCTCCTCGAGCTGTGTTGTCCGGCGTCTGAAGACACAGTAGGAGCAAGGTAACTTTGTGTCCATACATGACGTGTATGTACATGCAAACCAACACCACCCACCTGTGATTCACACCCTTAACCTCCCATGACACACCACCATCACACATACATGCACCTTTGTCTTTGGGTTCCAGAATCTGGGCCCAGTGCCTGCTCAGCTCCACCAGGGGTCCGAATGCTCTCAGTTTTGTGACGCCTCCGGCCCCGAGTATCTTCTGGCCGATCCAGGATAATGTCATCCGTTGTTTTGGGGGAACCCAAATCCCCACATTCTGTTTTGCTCTGGGGGCAATGCACTGAATGAGGAAGGGCTTTTGGGAAGGAGAAAGGGGAGGAAGATGGACGCATCATGGAATCATAAGACCTTGTAGGATTTTGGAGGCCTGGATTCAGGTCCTGGCTTCCCTGAAGGCTGAATGGGCAGCCTTGGGAAGGTTACTTAACTTTCCTGAGTCTTAACTTCCTCATTAGTAAGAGCCTTACTTTTCTTGCAGGCTGTTGTGATGATCCAACAAGAAAAATCGAAGTGACACACTTAGTAAGCCGAGGCTGGCTGTATCAGTGAGAACTTGCTACGTTCTCCAAGCTCCTATCCAAGTGACAGCAGCTTTATATACAAGAAGATCTGTGTCAAGGCCCTTGGGGAGTGTGGAGAGGAAGGTGGGAGAACAAGGAAGAGGCAAAAAGGTAGATGCCAATTTCACCACTTCCTCCCATTACCAGCATATCCCAGAAGCTGCGCCGGCCAGCTTTGCTTGGTGGAGTCACAGGCTCCCCAGGGACAGGGGCAGGAGGAAAGGTACTAGTTCGGCCTGCAGGATTCTTGGTTTCCAACGACCCACTCTTGAGACTTCCTGTAGACACCAGACATTGCAGACTTAGGTCACTGACAATCAATCCCATTCCAGACAACCTAGCCCAAAACTGATATGACAGTGATTTGCCACTCCCTCTACCTGTTAGTGAATGGCAGGATATGCAGTTAATGGTGTGTGGCTGTGTATGTTTGGTTAGTGTGATATGAGTTCCTGATGATATATCATTCTGTAAGTGGGTGACCAGCTGTATGTGTACATTTCTGCCAGTGTATCACCTGATGGTGCATAATGAAGGCGATGGACAATTGTGAACATATATTTCTGATGGGTCCCTTTATAGGGAGAAGTGGATGGAAGTGAGACCTGAGTCAAAAGGGAAGGAGACTTGGGGAGCAGGTGTAGCTCAGTGGCTGAGTGCCTGCTTTGCATGTACGAGGTCCCGGGTTCAATCCCCGGTACCTCCTGAAAATAATAATAAAAAAATAAAATAAATAAAAAAAGGGAGGAGACTCAATGGGCTAAGAGAATGAGAAAGAAAACTGGGGTCTTACAGAAGGTTCCTCAACAGAAGAGGAAGCAGTCAGCAGGAGCAGGGGGCCATACCAGAAGTGAACAAGGAGAAAGCCAACTCTGATCTTGGGCTTCTCCTTATGCCACAATTATACCTCTCAATTCTGTGGCGACAGCCAGTCCACAAGGAAAGAAGAGCTTCCTCCCTTGTGCTCCCCAGCACCCTGTGGAGGGCTCTGGTCACCCTGGACTGCAATGCTTTACTCACATGCCCATCTCCCTGATGGACTGTGAGCTCCTCAAGGTCAAAGATGAGATGAATTCATCTCTGGGACTCCAGTGCCCAGTACAGAAGTAGATTGGGTGCTTGATACCTACAAAGTATTTGGTGAATAAGCATGGGGAGAGGTAGGTACTAGAATCAGGAAGACCCTTTGGAATATGAGTGTGTTGTGGGTGGGGATGCAGGTCAGAAATGCACCCATCTGGGAGTGTATTTCAGATAAACTACCTGGAGAGGCTCCTTGGGCCAGATTAGGAAAAAGCCATTCTCACATGGGAATTATCCTTTCCTTCTCCCCCAATCAATAAACTGCTAAGTCCTATCAATTTTACCCCCAAGTACCTCACAAGTACACCCCTTCTTTGCATTTCCACTGCCCCCATCCTAGTTCAGATCCCATTATTTATCACAAAGACAGCTCACAAAACTTTTTACCTCTTGTCTCCCCCTTTCCAATCCAACCTCCTTACCCCACCCTCACCCCTACAGTTGGAGTGATCTTTCAAACTAGCCATATCACTGTCCTGTTTAAACCCTTTGGAGACCCCCTCACTTTCAGGATAATGTCCAAACCCCTCAGCGTGGCCTACCAGGCTAGCCTGACACTTGGCCCCCATTGGCCTCTTCAGCTTCAGTTTGCCCCACCTTACACACCAGCCACAGTGGGCTACTGCCCACCCCTGGGCCTACTGTCTGGTGTCCACTTATTCCTCTTTTAGGCCTTGGCCCAAAGGATCCTCTGTGAAGCTGTCCCTGAACCCCACCTTTGCACCCTCACCTGCCACACTGTCTTGCCTGGATTTGAGTCCTTCTCTGGACCACAGGGACCCCCTGCCCTGCAAACCTGGGGGTGTGTCCTCTGTACACAGGGCAGCTGGCAGCAGACGCAGCTCCATGATGGCATCAGCCAGGGCCTGGCGAGCTGCTCCTCGGAGCTTCTCCTCCAGCTGCACAATACTGATGTTCCCTTTTTCCCACACGTCCAACCGAAGCCATGGGGCCCCATTCTGAGCTGCAGGAAAGAATGGGGGTCACTTGAGCATGCCCCTAGATCCCATCCTACTCACCACTCTTACTTCCCACAGCATTAACTGAACACCCCCATCCTCTGAAGCAAGATACCCCACCTGAAGAACATTCCAGCATGACTGGGCAGCGAGTGACCTGAGTCAGTTGCTCAAATTCCTCCTCTTGCAGTGGGTCTGGGGGGTCCGTAGAAGAGGGGGGCCATGATGCCAGTGAGATGGGGGCCCCTCCCTCATCCACAAAGGCGAGAGTGATGCAGGCGACCCCTGTGTAGAAATCCACAGGAAGGTTCCAATCTGGGACTTCTAGACCCTCCCTCCTAAGATCCCCCACAGATGCAAAATAGGAAAAGGCTTTCCCACACCTGGTAGTACCATGGGCCTGTGCCCCACACTGTACCTTTGCCCCCTGTGCCCTGTCCACCAGGTTTGTTATACAAGTAGATATCCAAGTCAGGGAGGCCACCCTGTGATGGTAGTGGGTGCTGGGGAGAGAACAGCCACAGTGCATTAAGACCAAGAAAATGAAGAACAACCCAAAATATCAAGGGATGGGGGTAGTCTTTTATGGGGTACAGGTACATATGGGAGCATAGGAAGGTATAGGGAAATAATACAGGTGTGTGGTGGGGGGCAGGGCATGGGTATATACAAGTCTATACCCAAGATAAATATGGGGGCATCTGTAGGGAACACAGTCAACAGTAAGAGTGGATGAGTAGGGGAACAGGTAGACATAGGTGTGGAGAGTGGTGAGCGATATCTTACCTGGAAATGGTTCCAGCTGTTGCTATCTGTGTACTTGGGAGAGTGGAGGAAGATGAGCAGGTTCTGCCGCAGGTACCATGCCAGGGCAGGAAGCCAAGGCTTGCAGGAGGGGGGTAGAGCCAGATGCAGCACCTCTGAAGGGGGACTTCCAGGGGGTTGAATGAACTGCAGAGAGTGGGAAGAGGAGTTAAGAGTTGAATGCAGAGGTTCCCGGCTAGGGGCTGAGCCTTAGCGGGATGCTGGCATCTAGGCGGGAGGCTTACCTCCACATCGGCTGGTGTCAGCTTGCAGTTCCGAACAAGCATGACTGTGATGACATCGAGAGTGGCCTCATCCAGGCGCCGGCGCAGGACCCGCACTAGCTCATCTGTGATCTCAGGACCTTGACACGGCCATGGTGGGAATGTAGAGACTGGCAGATGACCCAGCCACCACCCACTCCAGCCCTTAAACCCAGACTCAAACAGTCCCCCAGATACTGGAGGTAGGTGAGAAGTGCCAGCTCTGGAGGCAGCCAGCACTTGGTTCTAGTTCTGCCAACCTACTGAGTGACTGTGGACAAGTGAATTTTACCTTTCAAAGTCTCAGGGCCCTCATCTGTAAAATGGGAACAATAGCATCTATCTCAGAGGTTTGTTGTAAGGATCAAGAGAAGTTATGTTACAGTCTTAGCCCAGGGCCTGGTATACGTTAAGTGAACCATAAATATTACCTAGAAAGTCTAATTGCCTACTAGACACCTCAGGCTCAACATATTCAAAATAGAATCCATCATCTTCACCCCAAACACGCTCCTAGTGTCAGGTCAGTGGAGCTATCACAGTCACCCAGGTTAGATACCCAGGTGCCTCTTCCCCAAGCTGCATTTCAATTAGCTATAATCTCCTACCCTCTAAACATCATAGCAATCTGCCCCTTCCCACCCAGCTCTTACATTAACTGGAGAAGGGGACCCACAAGCAGAACAGTAGGAGGCTCTAAGAAAAGCTCCTGGAGGATTTTGGAATCTCATCTGGTCACTGCTCGCCGCTGCCCCCCACCCCTGCCAAGTCCTCACCTGCCTGCCCTACGCCATGCACCAGCAGCTGGATGTGTCTGTCCACTTGGCCCACTGGACGGGCAGCATCTGAACTGCGGCTGGAAGCCATGTCCAGGGGAGAACGAGGACCCTACAGGGAATACTATGGTCAAGGCCAGCTCCAGGAGCAAAGCATGAGGGGAGCACGGGGGCATCAGGGAATGGGAGTGATACATGCCGAGGCTTCCTCAGGGTGGATGGGCTCCTGGCTTCGGGACAGAGCTAAAGAGGGGGGCAGAGCATCCCCTTCCCGTGGCCAGTCACTGCAGGATGTCTCCAGGAGCCTAGGAAAGAGTGGCAAGGTCTTTGGACATGCCTCCTCCCATGCCATCCTTGACTCATGCTTTGCCCCACCCTCTCAGGGCCCACATACCGAAGATAGTACACAGCCTGTGTTGCTCGCTCCTGATAGACAAACATATTCTTCCGGTTCACCACAGAGAAAGCATTGAGCACAGAACGCAGGGCCTGGATGGCTGAGGGTGTAACATGGGCTCAGGAAACCCCCTTCTCCTGAGTCCCCTGCTCCCCAACTCCACCTGCCCTCTCATCACTCATATACCTCGAGAAACCCCCATGCTGGGCCCCATCTTGAGCCGTGAATGGACTCGGATCACAGTTCCCCACACGACATCACAGGAGAAATATCCAGGGACAAACTGCATTGTGGCTGCTAGGTATCCTCGGGGTGCACAGTTTTCATCGGCAGCATAATCTGGGGGAAGGGAGAGTGTGATATTTAATTTCATGTGGCACCAAGAGTGGTTCTTGAGAAACAGAATCTTAAATATGAGATTTCTGAGTTGGTTCTGGGGTTTTTGAAATTGGTTCTCTAATCTGATCATATGAAAAGGCACTAATGACTACTTCCTATGATCAAGAGGGCATCATATGGTGTGAAATGGCAACAGATATGCAAAATGCCACCACTGGATACTCCTACTCAAATGCTTGTAAGAGGCAAAGCTCTGGATGTCAGTGTATTTGATACCTTAGCAGAGTTTTGTGAAGTTAAAAAGTTGAGGTTGGCTGGTTGTTCCTGCATGGACATGAAGGTTTCTATGTGTGCCCAGAAAAAAACTCTTATTTCTTGTAGCCTCAGAGTTGAGATTTCTGAAAACCAAACATAGGGTCTCATCGGGTGAATACCTGAATTACAACACAAATTAAATTCCCAGCCTTGCAGGGTGTCTGCTGTTAAAGTGAGGTACTGACTGGGAAGGAATGGGATCCTGAAATTGAAATGGAGACATATGGGCTTTTCATGATGATGGTGAGGACACTGAATCCCTAAATTCTGTTGAGTCTTTGACAGATAAACCTGAGATGACCTCACCTGAGGAATCATTCCTCATCTGTCTGAGATTAACTCTGCTTTGCCTGACAAATCTGTAGTTGCCTCTCCTGAAATAGCTGACTTGTAAGACACTGGTAACTCCTTTCATGACCCACCTACTATACCTCTTTGCTTCCAGCCCTATAACTAGCCTAAAGTCCCAAAAGGCCCCAAAAGGTAAGGTACAGGGGGGTGACCTCGGCAGAGCGGGATTTCAATTATCAAGAGAATAGGATGACCTGTTTTGTGGATACCAATCAGTCTGTTTCCTCAGCTCCTGCCACTGCCCAATAGACTGATGAACAAAGTGGCCATGGTGGTAGGGATGGAAGTTATGCATGGGCTCAGCAACACTGACTTCCACTCACCAAGGTCAACCTGGCTACAGCCACTGCTGAGTGCCCAATCTGCCAGGAGCAGCGACCAACACTCAGTCCTCAATATGGAACCATTCCCCCAAGGTGATCAGCCAGCTATCTGGTAACAGGTTGATTACATTGGACCATCTTGGAAGGGGCAGTGTTTTGTTCTTACTGGAGTAGACACTTACTCTGAATATGGATTTGCCATCCCTGCATGCGATGCTTCTGCCAAAACTTTTATCTATTGCCTTACAGAATGCCTTATCCACCATCATGGTATTCCATACAGTATTGCTTCTAATCAAAGAACTCACTCACAGCTAATGATGTGTGACAATGGGACCATGCTCATGGAATTCACTGGTCTTACCATGTTCCTCATCATCCTTAAGCATCTGGATTGACAGAATGGTAGAATGGCCTTTTGAAGACTGAATGATAGTGCCAACTGGGTGGCAATACCTTAGGGCTCAGGCAATGTTCTCCAGGAGGTAGTATATGCTCTAAATCAGTGTCCACTCTATGGTGCTGTTTCTCCCATAGCCAGGATTCATGGGTCTAGGAATTAAGGGATGGAAATGGGAGTGGTACCACTCACTAATAACCCTAGTGATCCACTAGCAAAATCTTTCCTTCCTGTTCCCACAACCTTAGCCTGTGCTGGTCTAAAGGTTTTAGTTTTAAAGGGAGGAGGATTCCACCAGGAAACAGAGCAAGGAGTCCACTGAACTGGAAATTAAGATGGCCACTTGGAGTGGAGTATATTCCTGGATATGCTAAGAGATACACTCTCCTGGAGATGTTAAAAAAGTTCATCTATAGACTTGCTGAGAATATTACAAATGAAGAGTGGTCTGGTTTTACTTTTAAAATCAGAAGGGAGCTGCAAAGGAATGACATAATTTGACTTTTCGTCTATGAGTTTGGGATGAGAAGTCATCAGGAATAAGAGAAAAGTTGTAGAAGTGTCAAGACTTTAATTACCATCTTAAGTAGATTATCATGTGATTCCTTACCATGACCAGAAATCCTGAAGGGGTCCTGGGCCAATCAGAAGGAAAATCCTTCTATTGACCCTCAGGCTCATCCCCTCCGGTCATCTCTAATATCCTGCCCCTGTAGTTATCTCTTCTCTCCTGTATTTCTCTAACTTCTCCCTCTCTCCTAGCTCTTTCCCTGTGGAATATAAATATGCTCAAGTTTCCAGCTTAGTTTAAAATTCCTTCCTTGCCCCCACATCTCCTTCTACTGCCATATCTATTTTCTCTCTCCCTTCACTGCCAAGTTACTTGAAAAAGTAGTTATTCTCTCCTCCACCTATCTATCATCCCTTCACGTTACAATTCCATCTGGTTTCTATTCCCATCTCACCACTGAAACTACTTTTACTAAAGTCACAGCTGAACTCACAATAGCCAAACCAGTGTTCTTTTTCCATCCTATCCTACTTATTCTGTATTACTTGGCACTGACAACCAAATGATGACTCTGCCCTTAGCTTCTCACTCAAGAATTGGATAAAGATAGGGCAACGGGGGGCGGATGTGGCTCAAAATGTTGGGCGTCCGTCTGCCATATGGAGGGACCTGGGTTCGATCCCTGGGACCTCCTGGTAAAATAAAAAGATAGGGCAGCAGCACCCTCTTGTGAGGGAGGCTATAAGGTGGGGCTCACCATCACTGGGCTGTGGTGCCCGCTGACGGGAGTGGAAGGGGGTCTCACTGCGCCACAGGTCCTCTTCACTCTCAGCCACCAGAAGAGAGTTACACACATGACTGTCATGAAGATCCTGAAGTAGCAGCCGCTGGGAAGAGAAGCAAGCTTTCAGGATACTGAAATATCCCCTCATAAATTGGTGGTAGTGATCAGGGGTTATCAAAGTCCAGAGAGAATGCCCATTATCACCAGGGATCAGATGTCAGAAAGAGCATCGGTATCACTGGGAGGTCAGAGGTGGTGTCCCATAGTCACAGAGCTTACGGCTCAGAAAGAATCCCAATTGGGAACACCCATCCTCTGCCAGAATCTGTTCATAATCCTTCAAGTCTCAGCTTAAAAGTCACTTCTTCCAGGAAGCCTTCCCTGATACTTCAGATGGTCAGATCCCTGTTCTACACTTTCAAAGCAGTCTCTATTTTTCCTTCACAACTGTAATTGAAACCATCTGTGTAATTTAGTTGTTCAAAGGCTAAATAGATCCCTCCAAATCTACAGAAGCTCTACACAGTCAGGGTTTTCCTCTGCTTGTTCACTATTCTGTCTAGTGCTAACACAGTGCCTGGCCCAAATCAGATAGATGCAGTTACTGGTGCAATGAGAGAGAATATCTTGTTGTTACTGGGAGGATATAAGAAAGTAGCTCACTGTTACTGGGGGTGGGCTGTGGAGAATGTCCCAGCTTGAAGGAAATGGGAAGTAACAGAGCATCCCAGTAACTGGGGGTCAGAAAAAAATATTCCAGTTATTGTTGAGTCTCAGGTGGCCCAACTGCCTCTGAAAATCAAGTTCCTGCAAACTCCTTCCCCATCTGAGCTGTCTTCATGCCTGCAGAGCCCTGTCCCTAGCTTCTCCTTACCTGGTTGACCTCCCTGCAGATCTCCCCAACTCGCCTCACCAGGAGCTGCTGCAGGTGGCGACACTCAGTGCCTGGCCCTCCGTCTTCCCGAATCAGGCTCCTAGGGAAGGAAGAGTAGATCAGACAGAATTGTACAGGGGAGGGGGTTACAAGTGTCATGAAGGGTGGTCAAGGGAAACCATAAGAAGGAAGTAGGATTGGATAAAGGGAAGTAAATCTGATGGGAAATGGGAAAAATGGAATTCTCAATAGCAATTCTGGAAGCCTAGCTCCATGCTTGCCTCACCAGCTCCCAGCATGCAGCTCACCTCTTCTTTATTCTTAAATCTTCTTTGTCAGAATGGTGGTCTCCTCCCTCAATCCCACCCCATCCCCTCACCCCCATGATTAAAGAAACAGTATTCAACCATATGCCTAGGTTTGGATCTTGGCTCTGCCACTTACTGTGACCTTGGCAAGTATTTAACATATCTGTGCTTAAATTTCATCATCCACACAGTGAAGATAATAATACTTTATAGGGTTATTAGGTAGATTAAATGAGCTGATCCAGGAAAAACACTTGAACAGTGCCTGCCACATAGGAAGCTCTTGTTAAATGTTAGCTATTCCTTATTTTTATATATCAACTTCTGAAGCTGTTCTGAACTATAGATGCTCTTCATACTCAGCTAGGAGCCAAAATCTCCATCGGTTTCTCAAGTCCATTAAGAAAGTAGAGTGACATGTTTTGCTACATGCTGGGGGAAGTGATCTGGCGGCCCCAATCAACAAGTCAGACCTCTAACCAGGTCCTCAGTCCCAAATCTTAAGTTTTTAACATCAGAGAGTCCCAAATCTTACATCTTTAACACCATCTCTCTGTGGGGCAGAGAAAAGAGGTAACTGTCAGAATCAGGGTGCAGAGCCCTGGCTTCTGCTTACCGTGCATGTGCATATATTTCCACACGATCCTGCAGCACCCTGATGATGAGCCAGAAGTCAGGCAGGCAGGGCCCAGGGAGGCCTGCGAGGGAAGGCTGTGGAGGTGCAGGCCCAGGTGAGGTCCGCAACGTGAAGGGGGCCTTCTCGCTAAGGGTTTCTGAGGGACCCTCGCTGTCTGAGCCACTACTGCCACCATCATAACCTGTGTCAAATGTGTTGAAATTCAACTCCATGCTTAGCTGGACCTGGCTCATCTGAGCCTCCAAGTGCATCAGGCTTTGATGGTACCCCCAGATTAATCCCTTCAGATGCCTCCTGCCCACACCTTTCCCAGCGCAGCCTTAAATCTATTACCCACCAGACTCGGGTCCCTCAACCCCTCCCCACTGCTTACCTAGGTGGTCTGAGTCCACACTGCCCTGACTGGACATGAGGCTTAGTCCCCGGCCGGGCCTAGGCTGGCTCCCTGGAAAGAGAAGGGAAATGCCTAGAGCCTCTCTCAATCCTGCCTAGGACCTCCTTCCAAAAATGAAAGCAGGGCCAGGCATCAACAAGTCCCTGGTCATGGTTCCCAGACTTTGCTCTGAGAGCTCTCTCACCTCCCTGTGGTAGGCTGATGAGGAGAGGGCCTTCAGAATCTTCTGGGGAGCCAGGGGCTTGGGGGCTGGCTGTCAGGACCTAAAGGGCAGGAAGCCAAGACTGAAGTACAGACTCCAGCACACCCACGATACCCCCCTCCATTCCCAGGTCAGCCCAGGAAAGACTCACCTCCCCTTCGATGCCTTCAGCCCTTTCCTCATGGCTGTGCCAAGTCCAGGCCGCTGAAGGGGGTTCCCCAGGGGACCCAGCTGGCTGTTGGACAACTGCCACAAAGAAGAAGCCACTGTCAGGGTCCTCAAGAAGAACATGGCCAGGAAGGTGGAGGCGGCGGAACTCCTGGGGAGCAGGAGCCAAGACCATAGTTTAGGCAGGAACCGCCTTCCCTATACATGGCATGCCCACACTTCCTCATTAAACTCTCACAACTACCTGGTGAAGAAGAAGATATCATACCCACTGTTGGGGTAAGGAGCCTGAGGTAAGAAAAAGTTCAGTGACTTAGGCCTAAGATTGCTCAGGCTCTGTGACAAGGTTGGAAGCTAGGTCTTTTCCATGGAATTGGGTTGCTAGGCATAGGGATGAGGGACAGACAATATGGTGTGGAGGTAGATGGGAGGGACAATTCTAAGGACTGAGAGAGAGGGCCTTCCAGACCTGTGCCTGGAGTCCAGGGAAGGATGGGCCCAAGGTGATCATGGGGTTTTCCTAGGACAGCTTACCCCCTTGAATTGTGTGAGGGAACGCTCTGGACCAAACACAAAACTCAGTGGCAAAGTTTGGCGAAGGCAGGTAGAGCGTCCAGAAGAGCTATGAATGTGGGCAGCTGCACGGTGCAGGGCAGGGCTCTGGGGGATACTCCCTCTTCGGAGTGCCCCCACCATCTCATCTTCCAGCAACCAGCGGATCTATAGTCAGAGAGCAATGCAGGAAGGGCAAAGGGCAGAGGATCAAGGAGGGTACCCTCAAAAGAGGGTACCTCCCTTGCTTACTGGGGCAACACCTTACTCCCAAACTAGATGATACTTTGCCTCACAGACTGAGAGGGGCCTCACTTGGTTCACAGAATAAAGGGGGTGCCTCACCTCACTCATGAAGGAAAAGGTATCAATTACAGTGTGTGTGTTGGGGATGGGGGGTGGGGGCGTTACTTAGATTGGGAGAGGGAAGGCCCTCACCTCACTCATGGTGGTCTCAATAGCCAGCCTGTGGGGTGTGGTCAAATTGGACAGTCCTGGGTGCCTAATGGGAAGAAAGGTTTAGATATTGGTTTCCAGAAAACAAAACTGAGAGGGAGCAAGGCTCTCTGAGGGGGAGATAAGGAAGTACCTTTCTCCTTCTGGGGGTGGCAGTGGGGGCCCCAGGCCATCATCTGACCTTAAAGATGATGGTTGCCCTGGGGATCGAGGGAATGAAGCACTGCTCTCAGATGTTGACCTAAACAGGGTGGAAGCAAAAGTCAAAGGTCACCAGGTACTGTCCTCCCAGGGCTACCTCATCACTCCATTCTTGAAATCCTCAAGGTCTGCTGGCCCCCAAATGTCCCTAGATTCCTTTAACAGTCCCCCCACCCCAACAAGGCCCCAGGTCCCCCCAACAAACTTGCTGCCACACCGGTGGTGCTGAGGGTCTGAGGCCGGGGGAAGCTCCACTTCTAGGGGCAAGGTCAGCACAAAGACATCCAGAGTGACACTGAGGTCCCGCAGGGGAACTCGGCCTCCAATGGGGGGGCCCTCCAGACTGGAAAGCACCTGGCCTGGGAAAGGAGGAAAGTTAGGGGTTGCTGGGGGGCCAGGGACTAGCACAGATTCCATATTCTGAGAGCTAAAGAGTTATTCCCCAGGCTCTCCCCTACCACCAGACAGACAGTCAGGGTGTACTGGGAGCTCTGCCCTCCCCTAGGTACCCCTAAATCCCTCACCCAGGCAGGTGGGTAGGCTGCACACAGGTACTGAGCTGTGCTGTCCACGAAGCCGCACGGAGCATGTTAGGTGCAGAAAGAGTGGTGGCAGGTCATGCACGAGGCTCTCAGGCCCAGTGGGTGAGTCACCCCCCAAGATACTGAAGGAGTCGTCATCAGGGTTCACAGTGTCTGCATCTGACAGTGAGGTAGAGTCTAGCCCAGCAGGCCCCAGGTCTGGGTCACGGCTCTCGCGGTATTCCACCTCCAGCTCGGGGTCGCTCTCTGTGACCACACAGCAGGCGGATGTGTCTCCTAGAGATGCAACACGTGGTCAAGGGGAGGGCTCGACAGCGGAGGACCCCGGTTCCTGGCTTGAAGCATGTTTCCCCATCTCTACCAAGTTGCCACACACCTTCTTCTCCCATCAGCTCAGCCTCTGAAAACTCCAGATCACTGACTTTTCTGTCTACTGTATCCCGGGGGCCCTCATCCTGGGCAAAAGAAAGAGAGTTTGATCCAAGGCGGGAAAAGAGCCATATCCAGGCCTTAGAGAACCAAGTTCAAGGGGCTCTGGATGGGCTGAGCTGGGCTTCTGGGGCTACAGGCTGGGGGTCTGGGGGAGAGGGAAGGAAGAAAGCCACTCACTTCTCGCCTGCTGGAGGGAGGGCAATAGAAGAAGTAGTGGGGGTTGGAGGGCACTGTGCGGAAGTGGAGACGACTGATCTCCAGGAACTTCTCCTGTTTGGGGTTAGAAAGCTGTCATATCAGCTACACTCAGAGCAGAACACCACCCCCCACCCTAGAACAGGACTCCTACACAGCCCCACCCAAGAGAGACCATCGTTCCCCTGAAGAAGGCAAGACTCCACACCTCTTCTACCCTCACCCAAACTTCCCACCTGGATGAGGCTATGAAGGGCATCATGGGCCTCTCCTCTGAGCTGGCAGACGTCTGTCAGAGAGATCTCTGGGCCAGGGTCTGGATGGCCAGGGACACGGCTGCTCTGAAACTCAGGCTCACTTAGGTCTTCGGTCTCTATACTGAGTGGTTAAGGTGGGGGTATATTGAAGTGTAAGAACCACCAAGTCCTAGAGGAGCCTGCTTCCCAGCTACAGAGCAGCACACACCTGTCTTTGCCTCTAGGAAGGATGCTCAGCACAAGGGCCCTGGAGGTGGTAAAGGCAAGAAGAACCAATCCACCCATTCCGGCTCTAACCTCCACATTTCTTAATGGTTGGACATGTGTGTAAAACAGAGGAATGAGTCAGGATGATGCTCAGTTTTCTGACTTGGACCACTGGGTGGAGGGTGACACTGTTCACTATGAATGGGGAACACAGGTGGAAGAAGCTAATTTTGGTAGGAAGAAAATGCATTCATTTGGGGGACACAAGATGGGGGGGTCTCCAGAGAGGGAACTGGGCTGGAGCTCCAATCTGGGAGTCATCGACATTCCCATCCCTTTGGTTCTTCTGCTTCCCAAATGCTAAAAACGCCGTAGACACTAGACAAATACCTGTCTGCCTGCTTGCCTTTCTCCCTCCCTTCATCCCTCCCTTCAACAGGGACTTATAGAATCCTGAAGGTGAGTGAGGAACTCAGCAGAGAGTAAAGTACACAGAGTTGTTGCTCCTATGAAACTCACAGATTTGGGGATTGTCACTATTGTGTGAATGTCCTCAGAACAAGCCTCTCCTTTCACTGTGGGCAACTTGGAACTCCCTACCCCTAAGCCAGCTCAATACTCCACATATAATAATACTCAAGACAGAAGAGATGGGGAGAGCCTGGGAGGGAGACTGTTGCCCATGCCAAATGGGAGAAAGAAGTCTGGGTGGGAGGCAGGAAATCAGTAACAGGGAAGCACTACTGCTTTTCTGGTGCTCAGGTTCTATCTTGCACAGCCATTCCCCTGGACTGGAAGGTCCTTGTTAATGGGGACCTTGACTATGTGCCCTCTTACACATCATTCAAATACAGTTCTAACCTGGACTCAGAAGCTAGGACAGCTCGTTCCCGAGGCTCGGGGCCATCCTCAATGCTGCTGCTGAAGGGCCCAGGGCTGAGAGGACCAGGGCTTGGGGGTGCAGGAGGCAAACCCCGAATGTGGCCACACAGTGCGAGTAAAAAGGGGGTGATGTCTATTTCCTGTAGTAGTTCCTCACAGGCATCTACTGCTGTCAGCACATCCTGGGAGGTCACACTCTGTGCTTGCTGTAAGCTCCGGAACAGCCCTGAGGAAAGTGGAAGGGACCACCAGGGTCAAGCTCTGGAATAGCCTTTCCAGTCCCCATCCCTGTAATCCTTCTATCTCTTCCCCTCTAAGCCCCACTCCTCCCTGAAGCTCCCACACACAGCCCTCCTGCTCACCACGGACGTAGCAGCGCTGTGCATGCTCCTGCAGCAAGGCACAGTGGTTAGCTGCCTCCTTGTACCTGGGCTCCAACCAGGCTGAGGATGGGGAAGGATGGTCAAGGAACTGAGTCCTAGAACAGGAGGAAAAAAGACAGCCTGGCTAACTCCCCTGAGACCTCAGATTTATCACCCTCACTCACTCAAATGTATCATCCACAGACCCTTACCAAAGTATTCATGGTTCAGCAAGTTCAAGTGATTTGCCTAAGGAAGCCCAGCAAGGAGTTGGTGGGACATGGCTAAGAAGTTGAGTTCCTGCCACTGACCATGAACCTGTCTGCCCACATCCAGGATCAGTGTGACTGATCCTTGCTGGGAGCAAAGGCTGGAGTAGGGCATAGGTCAACATTGAGGGTACTCACCGGAAGATGAGGTCCCGAGGTGCCTGAGGGGGCTGGAACCCAACCATTTGCTCCCTTAGTGCTTCCAGGGAACAGCTATAGATGTAGACAGGACAACGGGTCCGGGGCCCATCAGGACCCTCTGCTTGGGGAACCTGACGCCCAGTGTAAGCCTGTAAGTCCCGACAGAAGGGTGGGCTTAGCTCTCCTTGATTCTGGGCATTGTCTGTAGGGAAAAGGTATCACATGGTCTCCTAAGCCTCTTTGTCCCTTATTCCTGCTCCTGCTTAACTGATTTAAAAAGAGTCAACAGCCTTACCAGCTGGGGTTACACTGAGGATGGGAACCTGGGACTTTGTAGTCTTGACCCCAGTTCCTCCCAGATCTTTGAGGCTGGGGACCCTGCTACAATCCTCAAACTTAGGCCTTGTCTCCTCTTGAGAGGACCCATCTAGGCTGTAGGCAGCCAGATGTTGGAAATCTGAATAGGGAAAAAGAGACAAAAATTAGCGCTGCCTGGTGAGGGAGTTCAGGAGTTTGTACCTGAGGGGGTTAGTGAGGAAGGTCAAGGGCTGGTACCTGAGAATGTAGTTGGAAGAAAAGTCAGAAACACATGCTGGGGGGGAACAAGCCTGGCATAGCAGCGCCACTGAGGGGGCTGGGCAGAGATGAGAGGCTTGAGAGTTTCAGGAGGACCTCCACTCTGTAACAGTGAAACAAAATTAGAGCAATCTATAAGGTAACATCCAAACCCCACTCCTTTCCTCCGCCTTGGTGACCAACCTTAGGTAGAGCTTGAAAGATTCAGGACAAAGGGAAATGAAAGTATCCTGCCCTTGACTAGGGGCATTTAGCATCAAGGGTGATGGAAAGTTGGGGTATGAGTATGCGGTGACAGAAGGAGGTCATTATGTAAAAGGGCTCAAGAACTGGTGCTGACCAGGGTGGTGACTGCCGAGTCTCCGGTGGACTGGGCACTGATGACTGCTTGACCCTTCAGGATCCCACGGCCCCCCGCTGGTGGCACCTCTGCACCTACAATGTGCATAGAGATGGGTGTAAGAGATCAAGGGCAGCAGAGAGGCAGGGTTCTAAGTTGAAGAAGGGGTGAGGAGAAGGAGGCTGAAACCCAAAAGACAGAAAGCACCCTGTCAGGCTGGGAAGAAAGGGGCTGGGCCCGAGTCTGGTATCAGAGAAGAGGTAGGGAGCTCACCTGAGCCATGGCAGGTCCGCCGCAGCACCTCATTCAGAAAGGTAGCCTGGTCAGCGGTGGTCAGCAGGATCTCCCGGTCACTCAGCTCCTGTCCCAGGCAGCTGTGCAGCAGGCACAGCACCATGTCGTTGGTGGTACAGGGCCCCTCGGCGAGAGGGACGCCCTCTGGCTCTGCCCGACACACACTCTGCTCAGCACCAAAAGCCTCCTGCTGCCCACTGCCCCAGGCTCAGCCCTGAGCAGCAAAGCCCCTCCTTCAGCCTCATGGCTTCCTTCTGTCCCCATCACTCGCTTGTGCACCTGCTCTCTATTCTCTAATATTCCAGGCTTGCTGGCCCTTTGGATGTGGAGTAAATAGGTACAAAGTTCACCCACCTCTGGAAAGCAGAAGGAAGGACATTTGGAGCTGCTGACACTGTGGCAACAGTCCCATTAAGTCAAAATGGAAAGGGATCTCATAGACGCAGGTGTCTGCTCCCTGATCCAATCCTAGGAGGGAGGGAAGAAAGGTAAGACAGAGTGAGATCTGGATTACCGATCTCTGGCTCCCTCCCTACTTCCCTGCCCCACCCAATGGGCCACTTTCTCCACTGACCATCAGAGATCCTCGGCTCTGGGGGCAGAGGACTCCATTCTTTGCTCTGGCACAGCTGTATCAGGTATTCAAAGCTCAGCATGGAGCCTATACAGGCAGCATCCCGTGGGTGGAGCTAGCAGAGAAATATCGGAGGTCAGGGTTCACATCCTCTTAGTCCAGAGAACTCCAGCCCCCATCTCTCAAAGAAGCTTGACAATCAGTCAGAATACAGAAATTCAGAGGAACCAAGACATCCACAGGCTGCGGTGCTCCAAAGGAGATGGCACCCAAACCTGGTAAGGGGTGGGGATAATGTTTTGAGGTCACTCACAGCTTGAGGGATCTCGGAGTATGTCAAGTCTTGAAGGTGCTTCCAGTTTTCAGGACCAGGTCCTACTCGTCCACATTGTGGTTCCACCCAGACCTCTGTGACCAGATTGAGCTCTGCATTTCCCTCCAGGGCCTCTACCTCCACATCATTGTCATCATCTGTTGAGAAGCTAAGGGAAGAAAGGCTCTAAGCCCAGGAGAGAGGAGCATCCAATCCATGATCTCATGGCAGGGAGTTAGCCTCATAAAGGATGGAAAGGAGATAGGGATAGAGGACAGCCCCAAGTATTACATGGCCTTTCCAGATCAGTGTCTGCCTGATGAAGTGTTTAAAACCAGAACCAACCCTGCTCCGGGATCAAGTTTAACTCAGGGTATGGGAGACAGAACTTTAGGGGACAGTGAGAAGAATAAGGAATCTGGAGAGGCAGGTCTCAGAGAGAGGTCAGGTCTCACCTGTCTTTGGTAGAAGTAGAGTCGGGGGGGAAGAGGATGTACTGGACAACACATGTGTGCTTCTCTGTGGCTGCAGCCTGCCCAGGTGGCTCATTCTGTGGGTAAGATGGGAGATCCTGGGCAAACCCCAGCCAATGCAGGGATCTGGTATGGCCTAGCCATGGCCCTCAGAACTTTAGTTCCCTTGCCACATTGTCCTGTGACTGGTCTCAGGCCAGCTCTCTGGCCAACAGGGTCCTAGTGAGGCAGTTTCCAACAGTCTCAACCCAGCTCAGAGGTGAGTGTCCCTGGTATTATCGCAGAACTTGGTGGAAGGTGTCATGAGGGATGATGCATACCTGAATTGGAAGCTCCAAGACCATGTTGATGATGCCTTCCCCACTGCAGGCGAAGTGGAACCCTTCAGACAGACGGACTCTGAAGCCCCATAAAGGCAGGGGCAGGGACGGAATGGGACAGGGAAAAATCACTCAGAGTACAGTCTCCTCCTCATCCACTGCTTACATATCTGCCTCCCAGCAGCCAATAAGGCAGCCTAGTTCTCTGGTGGTCCCACTCAGGCCACTGTCCCCTCAAGGTTTAACAAGTTCAATTAGTACCAGAGGACAAAATAGACAGACTATGGGGAGAGCAGGAAGGGGAGGGCAGTAGCATGGGCTGCTCTATGCTGGATCTGCATAACAAAGGGACTGGTGCTATGAGAGGGGGAAGTGCCTTGGTTAGGCTTCCTGCCAGTGTCCAAACCCAGAGTCTGTACTCACTCTCTCCCTGCCCCAAGTTGCCTGGCAGGCTCAGGTGACATACTCAGTGAGGATGGAGAGGAGCTGGGCGATGGCACTGAGGGGCAGTGCAGGGGTCAGCCCTGATGGGACACTCCAGACCCAGCGCTGATGGTAGAGGTAGCGGGACAGTGATGCTAGGCTAGAAGAGGCTGAGCGGCCCGATACCAAAGGCAGTGGCCCTGGTGGCTCCAATGTCAGCAAGAATGGTGCCCGGTAGTCCAGGGGTAGCTTCTCATACCTGGGAAATGGAGGCAATATACCCCTTGATCTCTATTCATACACAGATAAGCCACAGCTCTCCCACATGTTCCTGGGCCCCAGCCCCACCCTCTGTACCAACCTGATGAGTAGTTTGTCCAGTGGCTTATGCAGCACCACAAGGCAAGGCCGGTCAGACAAGGCCTGTTGTGGCCCCAGCATGGGGGGTGACTTGGAGGGAGAGCTGCCCCCACCAATGCCCCCCAGCCCTTTTCGTTTCACCTTGGGTGTTGGCTCCTTGCTTTGCACCCGGTGGGGGAAGCGCAGCTGCAGGATCTCTTCCTGTAAGCCTGACACAATCTGAGGGGAAAGTGTGGTCAGATCCTCTAACTTCTATCTCCTGCATGGTCTGGGATTAGGGTCCCACAAACAAGATGAGATTTCTCTGCTAGGGCCCTCTACTCCAAGCTCTACTTGGGCTGAGAGCGCCACTCCTACTAGACCTGGCCCTGTGGGGTTTGGGGAGAGGGAACTCATCTACACTTGAGGGCGCCTTGGTCTGGGAGTCAGTCAGGGGCCAGCTCACCTCGTGCCGGGCCTGGGCTGGTGTGCCGATGGGAAAACCCAGGCGGAGAACCATGCAAGGGGCCTTGGAAATGATGCGAACCATGTAGAAGGAAGAAGGGGGCTGGTCTGGGGCACTGGGGAGAAACGCGAGTTAGTGAACACCAGGGTTGGGAGTAAATGGATTTAGGAGGAAGTAAGGGGTGAGGTCTGGGATTAGAGGAAAAGGAATGGGATAAGGTGGTGGGGGAAGAGTGAGGGGACATCATTTTGCCCACCTGGAGAGCAGCTTGACATAAGAATAACCCTCCACTAGCACAAAGCTGCTCCAGTCCCGAAGCAGAGAGGTCAGGGAGGAGTGTGCGATCCTACACTGCACAGTGCTGTAGCGTCCATTGCTGCCTGGGGTGTGCAAGTGCTTGGGGATTGGTCTGTGAAGGGGAATGCGGATTGAGGTCAGACCTCCCCAGCCCCAATCATGGGGGAAAAGAAGAGGCTGCAACCTTTCTCTTCCAGTCCCTGCCTGAGGATATGGGGCTGATGAGCAGGAAGACTAGGAGAGGACCATAGTTTTTCTTTGGCCAGAGTTGGTAAGGGCTTAACTGCTGGTATGTTCTTTCCTGCCTCCCCTTCCCATCATTCCTTGTCCCCTCACTCCCACTCTTCCATCCACCTATGGCCCTAGGAGGATACCCACGTATCATGCTCCAGGATTAGCACTAGACGATGCATGTGCAGCCAGCGTTGCCATGAATTAGCATCCATGGACAGCACTGGCTTCCAGTAGGCAGCAAACTGGGCATGGGATGAGTCAGAACCACTCTGCTGAAGGGAGAGCACCTGGGGATGGAAGGATAGCCCTGTAAGAGCATTCATAGAGAACGAGTACAACTTCTAGACAGCACCATGGACAGACTCAGGTTAGGGGATTGGAGACACTGGTGGTTAAGGCTAAAGAAACCTATAGAACAGTCTGGGACAGAGGCAAAACACTGCCTCCAGAAGGCTACGTTAGGATGACTGAGTCCAAGGGCAGACTATAGCCCTTTAAACTTAAATCCAGACCAAGGATGGAAGTTGCCTGGCTTACATCACTGACTTTGGAGAAAAGCCTGCTGAGTGATGGCAGGTCTTTATGATGAGGGCAACTGCATACAAGCCTAAGCCACTGGCCCGTCAGTGCTATGCTGACAGCTGCGGACTGTGTGTGAGGAAAGCACAGGACAAAGAGAAGCTATGATCTTTAGGAAGTATACCATTCACGGTGGTTGGCAGAGGTTGGATACAGGTGAAGGTGGCAGGGGGAGACCAGAGTATGCCAGGTGGAGATGGGGTGAGGGAGCTCGCAGCCTGATGGGATACACCACCCAGACTTTCTGCAAGTCTTTACCTCTGCTACCTGTGGCCTGCTGAAGACAGCCTCTTTCTCTAGATCCTTCTCCTCCCCTGAGGGCTTGGGAGGAGAGAGGAGAGATGATCTCAAGACTAAAACTTGGGGTTCTGGTTTGGGTGCCTCAGACTTGAGAGGGAAGGAAATAGAAGGGGACTCTGGGCTCCAGAGGCTGTGTTAATCCAAGTCTGGACAGGCATGAAATGGGGACAACGAGCATCAGAACCACTTACTGGGGTGGTGGAGCCAGGAGGGATATAGAAGAGTGGCACTCCGCTCTTGGTGCTGTCAGGAAGTGTGAAATGTTCTGGGACTGAGGAGAAGGACTGAAGGTGGGCCAGCATCTGGTCCGTCTGGTTAATGCTGTAGAACAAGGGCCAAAACTGAGCCACATCGGACTCTGGTGGGTATGGAGGAGGGGTGCCGCAGCCTGTTTGGACCTCAGGAGGAAATGGGGCCCTGAACACAAGCCTGATATTCTGGGTGATTTTCCCCATTCTCAACTTGACAAATCTGTCCCTCCAAACAACAAAGAGGTGTCACTCACTGAGTGGTGACCTCACTCACCTCTGCAATGTGTTCCAGAAGCGCCGGATAACATGGGTGCGATATAGCGAGCGAATGGGCTGCCTCAGAGCACAGGACACGTCATGCAGAATGTCATAACCACCTTCCATTGTCACTTCCACCCGTGTTCCTTGAGGGCCCTCAGGCTCCAGGGGCCAGGGCGCCACAGCCACATACTCAATGCGCATGTTGTGTTTCCACAGCAGCACCAGCTTCACCTCCAGTTGAGACCCTCCTTCAGGGAAAGCAGGACGATTAGTTAGACGAAGAAGGCATAGGACTCCAGGCCTGGAACTGAGTCCTATCTGTAACCCCCGCCTACCTCATGGAACTCTAGCCTGGCCAAAGGTTCCAAGCACTGTTCCATGGATTTCAGGCCCAGAGCCTGCCAACTGACACAAACAGAAGTTTGCAAGAAGAATCTGAAAACAAAGCCAAGTTCAGGACACTATACCACCACCCTCAGCTAATTCACATTGGGCAAGAAGGAGATGGAATTGGGAGGCAAAATGTTAAGTCCCAAAGCAACTCAAAACCCACTTGTCTCAAAATGGCAAGCAGGGCCTTTCACCTACGCACAAATTCTTAGAGACTTCTGGGATATAGCAGGGCCTCACCTTTGGCCAGTGTGACCTCTCGGACACTGTAGCCCTCTCGAAGCCGCACTGACACGGTGCTGACCAAGTCAGCTGGTACCTCCTTCTCAGTATGCTTCTTCCGGCGCAGAGCCAAGGCAGGGTTGCTGCTTGCAGAGACCAGGTGCTCATTAAATAGACGGTGCTGAGAGCCTAGAAGACCAGTGAAGGTGGGGAAGGGGAAGTGGTTTTCAGTCAGCTGACAGATATATAGGGGGTGGGCTATACTGAAATCATGGAGAAGAACAGGGCCAGAGTAGTCAGCCCCAGTTATACCATCAGTTCCCCAGAGACCCAAACACTAGACCCATTCCTGCCTAATCTCTGGGGCCCATTCTATACTCCTCCCATCCCACATCCAATCCAGCCTGCCTCTCACCACAGTAGTATTCAGGGTTCAGGGCTTCCCCACTGCGCAGGAAGGAGTAGAGGAGGAAGGCCCGATGGTAGACAGTCAGACCCAGGTTGCCTGGCTCAGGCTCAGGACAAGTGGACAGGTAGGAGCCAAATGTTGCCATTGCGATGAACTTCATCAATTCCACGTTGGGCACGTGGCCAAAACTGCAGTCATAAGAGTAAACTCCTCCTACCTGGAGAAAGTGAGCAATGACGAGACCCAGCTCCAAAAGGGGCAAAGAAAGGAGAATGGGAAAAGAGACTGAGCTGTGTCTGCTCCCATTCCCTGAACCACAGGGTGGGAAGTGGTCCAGTGTTCTCCCAGCTAAAGACCACTGCTCTGCAGCTTACCTTCCTTGAGCCTTTCTGTCCGAAGCCCATGCCATTTGGCCACACCATCCTCTGCCTTTCTTTCTCAGCATCAAATACCAACCTTCCCCCCATTCCCTAAAGATTTTGGCAACTGGTTCACTGGCTTCCTGTCAGCACCCTGAGAGACTTTAGAGTATCTCTAATGAAGCACTTCTCAAACTTTAGTGTGCATACAAAACACCAGGGAGTTCTGTTAAAATGTAGTAAATCTAGGGTGGAACCCCAAAGTCTGTTTCTCCAACAAGCTCCCTGGTGATGCCAATGCCGCTGGTCTAGGGACCACACTTTGAGTACCAAGACTCTAGATCAGGGACCGGCAAACTACATAAGGCTGCAGGCCAAATCTGGTCCATCCTATTTTTGGAAATAAAATTCTATTGGAACACAGGCATGGTCATTCATTCATTTTTCTATTACCTAGGGCTGCTTTTCTGCTACAACAGCAGAGTTGAGTAGCTGTAACAGAAACAGTATGGCCCACAAAGCTTAAATATGTACTATCTAGCCCTTTACAGACAGTTTGTGGACTCCTGCTCTCAATGATTCATTCAATTCCCTGGTCTCCCATTTCAACTCTAGTCTTCAGTAACTATCTCTATTCCAACTCACCTGCCCATTGGCTACACTCTGGCCCCTGGCTTCACCTGGAACCACCTTATCTTTGCAATCTCAAACTGCCACATCCCACTCATTACACACAGCCAATTTCTTTAGCTTCTTTCCACCCTCCTCCTACTGTTGCTCTTTGACTTCACTGAGACTGCCAATCCTGGAACCTCTGCTCTCTCCAAACCTATCCTCACCCTTCTGATGGAACATCTTTCTCAACCCAGCCTAAACCCTATGTCCAAACAATAAGCATCATTCTCAAGTCCCTGGCCCTCTTAACTTTCTTCTTCTTCCACCTCAAAACCCCCACTAGGTTCAGAACCTCTATACCTGGCCAATAGAGCCCAGATAGAGAAAACTGCAGAGCTGTGTAGGTTGGTGCTACATCAAAACATATGACACCAGGAAGCGGGAGTGGCTCAGTCGATAGAGCCCCCGTTTACCATATGGGAGGCCCCGGGTTCGCTTCCCGGGGCCTCCTTGTGAGGGCAGGCCGGCCCGCACAGCCTAGTGGGCTGATGCAGCAAGCCCTCACAACAGGAAGCGGGTGTGGTTCAACAGATAGAGCCCCCGTTTATCATGTGTGAGGCCCCGGGTTCGCTTCCCGGGGCTTCCTTGTGAGGACAGGCCGGCCCACACGGCGCGAGGGGCTGATGCAGCGGGACCTCACAGCAAGGGGAAGATAAGCAGACACGGAGAAGACACACAGCGAATGGACACAGCAAGCACAAGCAGCAAGGGGGGGATAAATAAATAAATAAATAAATCTTTAAAAAAAAAACCAAAAACCAAAAACCAAAAAACAAAAACATATGACACCAACCCAGCTACACTAAAGTCCATCCATCCAAATTAGCTGCAGTTCCCTGAATATACCTTTCCCCCCATTTGCTTAAGCTAGTTTGAGCTGAGCTGGGTTTCTGATCCTTGCAACCTAAACAATAATGACTATCTAAAGGAGGAGGTGGAACTGGAACTGTCAGATTTTAAATTTTGCATTCCTTTTACTGTAACATGCTGCCTCCCAAATCCTAAGGAAAGAGTACTAAGATGCTGGGTTCTCTCCCACAACTACTACTTATGCTGTTTTAGACATGACATCTTCCCTCCATATAACTATGTCATTAGCTTAACTGGGAAGTCATCACCAGCAAGAAATTAATCACCATACCCAACTCTGTAAAATATCACACTCCCCTCTCCTCCTTCCTAGAAAGTCCTCACCTGCACAAAGGAACAAGCCACAGTGCCACTACGAAGCTGGTTCAGCAGTGTCTCACAGACAGCAACATCAGGGACACTGGTCACCCCATCCGTGATCACAATGATACCTGGAGCAGGAAACATCAGATTCAGTCCCAGAGACACTGAGCATATCAAAGTCAAGAGAGGATTGGGATTGTGGGAAGATGGTGGATTAGGAAGCTCGAGGAATAAGTCCCTCTACCAAAACAACTATTGAACTGGCAGGGGCAGGGACAGTAATCAACTATTTTGAAACCCTGGATTATAGTGGAACACTCTGCAGCATCCAGGGAGGAGCAGGAGAAAGAGGCTGGTAAATTGCAGTAAATATCAGTGAGTTCTACCCTCCCTGCAGTGGTTATGATACCCCTTTCCCTAGTGTGGAGGCCAGCAATGGGGACTGCAGCTTGGGCTCCTGGTGCAGCTTGCTGGTGCCAAGATGGAACAAAAAACCTAGTCCTCCAAACTTGGATTGTGTGGTCTGATCACTGACTAGCTACTTCAGATTGATGGGGGCTGACTCTGAGGGTGGTCATTGTTCCAACCTCCCTTGTGCAAAGGCGGCAGAGGATTCTTAAAAATAGTAAGTAACCTTCCAAAAATGACAGAAACCAGTTAAAGGGCTGGACTAACAGGCAAGTGCTGAATCAAGAACACACTGCTTCAAAAGCCAGAGAAGAAGTTCCTGGCACCCTTGTTGGTTCCTTCCCCACGCCCTCCACAATTTGGGGTAAAGAATTCCGATCAAGGTAACCACATAGCTAATTATAAATGCCAGTACCGTTGTACTGTACCTTTCGGTATGTAACTCTATTTCTTACAGGTGATAAAATGCAAATACATAAAAAGCAATGATTGTAACAAATGTTTCAAAACAATGCAAGGTATTGGTGGCAGGGTGATGGGAGCCCTGTATGATGTTATGCATGTTTGTTTTGTAAGTTCACAACTTTTACTTATTCACTTGTTGATGTATGTTCACGTATGAATGATAAACTTCAATAATGTTTTTTTTAAGATTTATTTATTTATTTATTTATCCCCCCCTTGCTGCTTGTGTTTGCTGTGTCCGTTTGCTGTGTGTTTTTTCTGTGTCTGCTTATCTCCCCCTTGCTGCGAGGTCTTGCTGCATCAGCCCACCGCGCCGCGCGGACCGGCCTGCCCTCACAAGGAAGCCCCGGGAAGCGAACCCGGGGCCTCCCATATGGTAAACGGGAGCTCTATCGATTGAGCCACACCTGCTTCCCTTCAATAATGTTTTTTAAGTTAAAAAGAAGTAATGATAAGTCTATGGTTTTGGAAATACAGTGTACAAAGATACAATCTGTAAAAAAGTACCCAAAAAAATGTGGGGAACGGAGGAGTAAAGGAACAGTGTATGTATATGTTATTGAAGTTAAGTTGGTATCAAATCAAATATGACTTATAAATTTAGGATGTTAAATTTTAACCCCATGGTAACCACAAAGAAAATATTTGAAAAATATATTCAGGGGAACGGATGTAGCTCAAGTGGTTGAGCGCCTGCTTCCCATGTACACGGTCCTGGGTTCAATCCCTGGAACCTCCTTAAAAAATATATAAATATATATATATGTAAATATATATACACACACACACACACACAAAGAAATGAGAAGGGACTCAAAATGGTACAATACAAAAAAGCAGATAAATATGAAATTTAACAGAAAAATTGAGGGTCAAAAAAGGTATAAGGCTTACAAAGATAAAATAGCAAAATGGCAGAAGGAAGTCCAGCATTAACAGTAGTTACTTTAAATGTAAATGGACTAAACTCTCCACTCAAATGGCAAAGAATGGCAGAATGGAGAAAGAACAATGACTCAACTACATGCTGTTCACAAGAGGCTCACCTGAACGCGAATATTCTCACTGTCCTGATATTGTGATAATCAGGGTAGGCTAAACATTCGCTATATTAGAAATCAAGACATAGTTTTTCTTCCTAGGTCTGGGTTTTAGAATGCTGGTGATAAGCTAAGCCTGATTTATTATACGACCATCCTGTATGGGAAATGACTGTAACTCTAGGTATCTTTGGTCAACCTTAAGAGATATAGTAAGGGGACTGATGTAGCTCAAATGGCTGGGCGTCTGTCTCTCATATGGAGGGACCTGGGTTCAATCCCTGGAACCTCCCAGTAAAAATAAAAAGAAGAAAAATATAGAAGGTGCACAGGCTGCCAGGCCCCACGAGCAGGTGAGTCCCCCCAGGCCCCATGCGTGGGTGCGCCATCAGGCTCTGCGAGCCATGCAGCAAGATGATGACGTAACAGGAATGTGACACAAGGGAGAGCCAAGATGAGACACGCTGAATAAGGTGGCGCAGGCGGTAGGATGCCTCTCTCC
>JAQZBX010024786.1:0-29943 GCA_029593785.1 Cabassous unicinctus
TTTTTTTTTGAGGTACCAGTGGCCAAGGATTGAACCTAGGACCTCATATGTGGGAAGCTGGTGCTCAACCACTGAGCCACATCAGCTTCCCTGAGTTGGTCCTTTCATTTGTTTTGCTTGTTGTTTTTTCCAGGAGGCACTGGAAACTGAACCCAGGACCTCCCATGCAGGAGGCAGGAGTTCAACCACTTGAGCCATATCTGCTCCCTCCCTTCAGTTTGTCAGTGTTTGCCTCATGTAATTTGGGACATCCTGGCTAGGTGCATATGCATTTATGATTGTTATTTCTTTCTGGTGAATTGTGCCTTTTATTAATATATAATGTCCTTCATTGTCTCTAATAACAGTTATACTTTAAAAATCTATTTTATGTGATATTATTATAGCTACTCCAGCTTTTTTTTTTTTTTTTTTTTTTTTTTTTTGTTACTGCATGGGTGTAATATCTTTTTCCAGTCTTTCACCTTCAATCTATTGGTATTCTCGAGTTTAAGGTGAGTCTCTTGTAGACAGCTTATAGATGACTCATCTTTTCTTATCCATTCCATCAGTCTGTGTCTTGTGATTGGGGAGTTTAATCCATTAACATTCAATGTTATTACTGTAAAGACAATTCTTATTTCACCCATTTTGACCTTGGAGCTTTATCTGTCACATCTTATTTTCAACCCTCTTTTTACACTTTTAATTTTAATTACCTTTACTGATATAACCTTCATTTCTAGACTCACTTCCAATCCTCTTTCTCCTGTCTAAAGGTTGTAGCATTCCCTTTAGTGTTTCCTGTAAAGCTCGTCTCTTTGTTGTAAACTCTCTCAGCTTCTGTTTATCTATGAATATTCTAAACTCACCCTCATTTTTGAAAGTCAGTCTTCTGGATATAAGATTCTTGGCTGTCAGTGTTTCTCTTGCAGTATCTTAAATATATCATACCACTGTCTTCTTGCCTCCATGGTTTCTGATAAGAAATTATTTTAATCTTATTGGGCATCATTTGCATGTGACGCATAACTTTTCTCTTGCTACTCTCAGGATTCTTTCCTTGTCTTTGTCTTTTGACATTCAGATTAGTATGCTTCTTGGAGTAGGTCGATTTGCATTTGTTTGGATGGGAGTACATTGTGCTTCTTGGACATGGATATCTCTGGCCTTCAATAGGGTTGGGAAATTTCCTACCATTATTTCATCAAATACTCCTTTTGCCCCTTTTCCTTTATCTTCTCCTTCTGGGACACCCATGGCATGTATGTTTACATGTCTCTTGCCATCATTTAATTCCATGTGACCCTGTTCAATTTTTTCCCATTCTTTTCTTTATCTGTTCTTTTGTTTATTTGCTTTCAGAGGCCATATCTTCAAGCTCACCGATCCTTTCTTCTGCCTCCTCAAATCTGCTGTTATATGCCTCTAGTATATTTCTAATTTTATTTATTGTATCTTTCATTCCCATGAGATCTGCTATTTTTCTATGTATGTTTTCAAATTCTTCTTTGTGCTCATCCAGTGTCTTAATATCCTTAAACTCTTTAGCTATCTCATTGAATTTAATATGGAGATTTGTTTAAACATTTATTATTTGTTGTCTCAACCCTTATATGTCATCTGGAGGCTAATCTTGTTCCTTTAACTGGGCAATATATTCCTGTTTCTTAGGATGGATTGTAATATTTTGTTGGTATCTTGGTATCTGGTTTACTAGATGTATTTATTTTGGGTGCAGTTTCTCTCTTTATTCTAGGGGTTCCTATTTGATTGGCTTTGTACTACAGCTTGTCTTTGATACCCCCAGATCAACTTAATTTCAAACATTATAATGGTTCATGTTTAGCCAATCTGAATTTTTTCAGCTCTTTTTCATTTGTTTCTTGCCCTTTATCTCTTGCTGGTTACATATTAAGAGCCAAGGATATAGTTGCTACTGTAAACTATGGAGGCTGAAGCTGCCCACATTGCCGCAGGAGCCGATGAAGCTTTTCCCACCTTTCTTCTCTGCAAAGGGTAAGGATGGAGCCACAGCTATGTTCAGTAATCAAGCCATGCAGGCCAAGACGGTTTGTAGTACCCCAGAACGATTGATGAAACATCACACCACTTCCTCCTCTGCCTGGGGTGTGCATGGGGCCACAGGTATGGCCAGCAAATAAGCCTTTTGGGTCAAAACTGACTGCAGTTGCCCTGGTAGACTGATGTATCACCAGCTCCCCTCCACCCCTGCCAGGGGTGGGGATGGAGCCTTAGGAGTGCCCAAACAATCTAGTCCATGTGGGCCAAAAGTACCTGTGTTGCCATGAGAGGCTGAGGGAGTACTGTCCCTTCTGCCCTTTCCGGGGTGGGGATGTAGCCACAGACTCCCAACAATCCAGTCTGTGCAGGCTGAAAGCTCCTGCAGTTTCCCAGAGATGCTGGGGAAACAGCTCCCATCCTATCCTATTGGGGTGTGGGGATAGAGGCCCAGGTGTCCTACTATCCAGTCTGTGCAGCCAAAAGCACCTGCAGTTGCCCAGAGAGGCTGGTGCAGGTCCCCTCAGCTTCCCCTCTATAGGAATTGGTGCTGGAGCCTAAGCTGTGGCTGCAGTCTGATCTGGGTAGACAGAAGCTTGTCCTCACCTTCACTGTGTTTTCAATCAGCCCTGCTTCCCCTCATGCTGGGGGCAGAGTTAAAATGGAGGCTACCTATCTCTTTGTGACTTGGACAGACTCAAACTTTAGCTGTTCTTAGGACTGGACTTTAGCCAGCCAAGTTTACTAATCTGTGGTTGAAGTGCTGACCATCTCTCCCTACCCCACCCCCCCATTTTTGGGAAATTTATCTTCCAACTCCAGCCAAGGAATAGCTCCCAAGTTGGCTTGCGCTGCCAGTGGAGGATGGGTACTGGCTTCTGCGGCATGGAGTGCTCCACTTAAGAATCTTCACTGCAGATGGGCAGTCTCCTCCCTCCATTCTTCCAAGGATGTTGCAGGATGCTCGTCTGGTCTCCTGAGCCCCCCAAACAGGTGTTTTAAATAGCTCTGGGTGATTATTAACTGTACTGTAGGATAAGCTAACTCTAGGAACTTTTTACTCTGCTGACATCTTACTCCTCTGCCTTTGTGTTTATTTTTAATATAATACAATTTAATTTAATACAGTGCTTTTTACTTAGAAAGAAGATGTACAGGCAGGGAAGGGCAGAGCAGTGGAAGTCTGGGACCACATGAGGGTCTTGTGCATTTACAAGATGAGAAAATGAGGTATACAAAAATGAGATGCTGTGAAGACTTTGTGTGCCTCTGGCCTGCCCTGAAACCCAATATGCAAAACTCTAAACCTACAGGACTGGTAAATCAAGGAGAACTGGCTGTTTTTCAAGATTAAAGTGCTAACCTAGGTGCTTTTACAGTGTTTCTATTTGTATGTAACTTTATTGAAAAATTCACTTCTATTTTGTCCATTCTTACTGGGGTTGCACAGAAGATAGCTAATAAAAAGTTCTACTCAGGAAAGGTTGGGAAGGGGTTCAGTTTGGTGATGAGAGCCCCATTCTAGAATTTGGATTAAAAAAACTCAGATCTTAATTTATGTCTTACTAGATGCTTGGTTATTAGGAAATTATTTAAACTCTTTGAAGTTCAGTTATTTCACTTGTGAAATAGGGATATTAATGATAAATATGTCCATCTCATAAGATTATTCCAGGACTCAAATATCTGGTAAAAACCAGATATTCAACTCTTGTACTTTCATTTTAAATAGATGAATTCATATTTATTTATAATTATTCTCAGTACATGTATGTGTGATCTTCTGATTATTTTTTCATGCAGCATGTTTTCTATCTTCCCTATAAAACATGTGTTTTATTTTTTTCTTCTTGATAATTCCAATTCTACTAGAGGTTGCTTTAACAAATTTAAATAGTATACTTAACTCAATTTTCTCTCTTTATGGCAATTAATTGTTTCAACCTTATCATTGGAAATGATCTCAGAAATCATTAAGCTCAATTTCCCCTTCAGAGCAGATTTTTTTAAAAAAAGAATGAAGTTGGAGGACTTACATTAGATTTTTCAAGACAATATAAAGCTACAGTAGCCATCAATGTCTGGTATTGGCATAATAATAGACATATAGATCATTGAAAAAGAATGGAGTCCAGATATAAAAATAATAATAGACATATATATAATATATTTACTTGATTTAAGGCATTCAAATATAGTCTTGGTCTTGGAATATTTGGGGATTTTGATCTCCTTTTGGAAAAGGAAACAGAATAACTTCTAATCCTAATAAATAGGGCTTTAGAGAATAGGATAGAGAGTATAAGTGGTTTGCAGAGACAAACTTGCTCAGTAAATCTTTTGCACTTCATGTTTTTGCCTTTTAGCTGTTTCTAGGCATCTGCTTCTTCTCACCCCTTTTCTACTGTGGCTCTGTAATATGATTGTATGATGCCCTGAGGATGAGTATTAATTTCAGTGAACCGAACCTGGCATATCCCTGTTGGTGCCCATATATAATTCTCTGTCCACACAATCATTTTCTTTCTTTGTCTGAGTGGAGCCTGCAGTCGCAGGCTGCACAGTAACAGAAGTGAGCATATTGAATGGGATGCATATATTCTCTCCGTGACTCAGGTATTACTCCCCCAGTCCAATATTGACAAATTGGGGGTTTATTGTAAATTATTTCTTTTATCTTATGCTGTGAAGTACTCTGTCACTCTTCCAAGCTTGGTTGTAATGTAACAGCATTTTCAGTACCTTTCCCCTGTGCAGGCCTCTCTCCTTCCTTCCTGCTCCTCAAACCGCAAGAAGATTCTAGGTCATCTCTTATTTAAACATATCAGTTTGGATGGTCCAAGGACATTTCCCTAGCTTTCGCCTCTAATTACCTCTTATTTTGTGGGTTTTTTAATATTGAAGTGTGGACATTTAATAGAGACACAGCAAGTGGTTCAAGTTCTAAAGCCATACGTATAGCAGGTTGGCAATGAAAAATGAGAGCCTAAAGGACCTAATGTAGATAAAGGCTCACACTGAATTGGCATCCTCTACTCTGGTATTTTAGAATATCCTTATACTCCCCCAGGTACACGAAGCAGACCATGCACCCCATGCTCAAGGGAATGACCTTGGAATCCCAGTTCTTCTTCTCTAATACCACTTTGCTCTCATTTAAAGCCCATCCCTCCCTACCCTACCCTTTCTCTCTGGCTCTCTGACTCTTACCTTAATTCTTGCCTTTGGACACTTGCAAGAGAAATTAGACCACATCCTTTGGTATCTAAATCTTGGATTTCCCCAATTGTTTGGTCATCCCTATGTATTTCCAACTTTCTTTAGTAGGAAATCTTAATTCCAGCTATTCTCCCAGTATCTTAGATAGAACAGTCACAGGCACTCCCAACTTCTCTTAAAGATAGCAAGCATGGAAAATAGTCCCAGAGTATTTGATTCTTGTGTAACTTGGAAATATGAGTGTATTTGTGTGTGGGGGGTGGGGTGGGGGGGTGGTGGTTGTGGGAAGAGACTTCATAGAGTGTCCAATACGTGTTAGGAAGAATTCCACAGCTGCCTCCAGAGAATAAGACTGGCCGTGTGTCAACTCTACTGATGTCTGTGGCACATACCACAAAGAGCTGCCCAATAGCATTGCTTCCTGTTCTGTACGTGTGAATTGGACCTGGCCAGTGAGTGGAGTAGAAAGTGAGGGACAAATCATGGATGCAAATCTCATAGGTTGGCTGTGGTTGTCAGGTGGGATCCATAGATTCTATGGAATGTAAATGATATGACTTCAGGGGCCTGGTCTTTCCTGTTTATGCTGGCACATAGTAGGCACTCAACAAATGTTTGTTTAATTAATTCCCTTAATATAACAGGAGGTATTACAGAAACCTCTCTATGACTTATAGAAGCTCTCTCCCAAGATTGAGTTAGCATGTCAAGCTCATGACAGCAATCCTTGGGAGGATCAAAGAAAGATTTATTACTTCCACCAGGGGCCAGTCCTGAGATAAGGGCAGAGGATAGCTCACCAGGAAGCGGAATTCCCAAACAAAAAGAAGCAAGTGTGCAAGTGTTTATAAAGGGAAAACCCCTTCCAGTGGGAGATTTAAAAGAAACTCCTAACACGCAAGAAATTTAAGAGGCAGGAAGAAGACATATGTGCTTGTGGGCGTGGGGCGTACGTAGGGGTGATGGTGAGGGAGGGGGTGGATGGGGTGACAGTGGTATGGGGAGTGTGAGTGGGTGGGTGCAGGGGTGTATGCTTATCAGGATACTGCAGAAGGTCACTAACAATTAATTAGGGATCGAAATGTTTTCCTAAGCTCTCCATAGGAAGTTCTTTCATGTAAGTATTTATCCTTATAAAATAAGAGTTCATAAGTGTTTATAGAGAATGACTGAATCCACATTCAGAAATTGAAAGTCTGCACATGCATGCACACACACATATATACAATTATACATGTATCTATATTTTTCAAACACAAATACCATTCTGTATGTATACTCACATTATATATACTATTTTTGTATACCATTCAGAGGGGATTGGCCCAACTTTCCTCTTCCCATTATGGGGCAGGTAAAAATCTTACGCAGGCTGTATCAGTAGAGCCTCTTCTGTCCTGGTATGTTTTGTCCTGGCATCATGCACTTTAAGTACAAACCTTGCATCTGAATTTAGAAAAAGTTTGCTGCCTTCCATTATGCTTTGCATAGTTCTGATTTTACTTGTCAACCCAGGAATGTCTTCTCATTGTCTTTAACCCAAGCATTACTTGTGTACCTCGGGGCTCTGTCAGCATTGGCATTGACTTTGACTGCTATTTTTCTCTTTTTCTTTTAGTGTGCATGTGTATGGGGGCGGGGAGGAGTGTCTTTATTTTTCTTATGGAATAAAGAATAATTTCTGGATTGGCATCTGTGGTGGTTTGAAGCTGTATGTATCCCAGAAAAACATGTTCTTAGAGTTAATCTGTTCCCGTGGGTGTGAACCTATTGTAAGTAGGACCCTCTGATGAGGTTACTTCAGTTAAGGTATGTCCCACCTCATCAAGATAAGCCTTAATCCTACTACTGGAGTCCTTTATAAGCAGAGTGAAATTCAGACAGAAGGAGAGAAAGCCATGGAAGCAAGAAGCTGAAATTCAAGAGGAGAAAGGAGAGGCCAGGAGCGGCTGCTGTGTGCCTTGCCATGTGACAAGCAAGGACCAAAGATTTCCAGCAGTCAGCCCCAGAATGCCAGTCTTTGAGAAGAAAGCATTGCTCTGATGGTGCCTTGCTTTGGCCTGTCTTTTAGGCTCAAAACCATGAGCAAATAGATTCCCATTGTTTAACCTGACCCATTTCATGGTATTTGCTTGAGTGGCCCAGGGAACTAAAACAGCATCTGAAATAAAACAAATCTCCCTACTTGATGATTCTGCAACACTCTCGGTTAACATTTTTATACCACTCATTGGCTTTCCCACACCTCACATGTTATGTTATTAAACACCATAGTTTTTCTTCCCATGCACCCTTTTGATAAAGATAAAAATCTCACAGCATGCCTTAATATTATTTGACATTTAATAACAAAATTTTAAAAAATGACTAAAAGAAAATCAAATTAGTTTTAAAAAGTGGTTCAGACCATGTTTGCCCCCCTGTCCCATTGCATTGGAGGTTTAGAACACATTCCTGTGGATAAAAGTAGCTCAGCATGGTAAGCACCTCCTCTCCCCAAGGAGTTCACAGATGGACATGGGCATGAATAACCCTGTGTAGCTTGTAAGACACCACCAACTGATTCTGGCCCCGTGGCCCACGCCATACTCACTTCACGTCAGTCTATCTGCCCTCCAAAACCAAAACTTGGTCCCATCGTTGGGTTTGAGTGTCATTGTCTGGAAGCTGAAAGCCTCAAAATGCATGAGGGTTACTTTCTCAAGTTTTCCACATGATTATTTAGAGCTAGTAGGTTATTCACCTTTGGGATATGTGCTTTGGACTAGAATTGCTAAGATAGCCATTGATTCAGCAGCTGCTGAAGTTTTGGCTCGTGAAATTCTAGGAGGAGATCCAGAGACCACTGGGACCCCACCTAGGTCCGTTCTCCTGAACCTTGGACTCAGTCCTTTCCCGCCTGTGCCTTCTGCTGTCTGCATTGATGCCGTGGTAGCTTCTGGTTGGCCACCCTGACTGACAAAGAGCATCCAGAGCAAGAGTTCTTAACCTCTTTCATTCCATGGACCCTTTTGCCAGTCAGGTGAAAACCACAGACCCCATACCAAGTCCACGCTACACTGTGTATTATTTAATAAATACGTCACACCCGCACCAACATGTCCCCACAAGAATAATGTTTTTTTGAGTTTCAATTCAAGCTCACGGACCCCTTGTTAAGAAACCCTGATCTAGAGAAAAGTCTTTAAGCGTGGGTGCAAGAAATTAATCTTTTATGTATCTGTGGTGGCCTTTAAATATTCAATTCATTCCTTTGGCAGATTCAGGGAGAAATGAAACTGTTTCCTGAGTAGGAAAATCTTCCAAACTCCTTGTGAAAAGCTTCATGTTTTAAGTCCCTTAGAGATACTATGTTAAAGCTAAATTCTGAGAAGAAATTGTGGTTGGGAAAGAGATTCCATTTATTCAACAATACTCCAGACATTTAATGATAGAAACTGAATTTCTTTCAACTCTGTATACTGTGAAAAATGTACACCTCAAAACTCTTTTTTTTCCCCTCATCTGTTGTTGAATATAAAGTTCAAGGGCAACCATTATTATAATTAACTTAGAAAATTCTGCTGCTTGTAGTAAACAAAGAGATCTGTATATGTGACTGGAATCCAGTAAAGGACTTATGGTCTGATTAGGCGAAGCTGCTTTACCATCTGATTGCCCAGCATCAGGGTAGCACACGTTCCAGAATATGTAAACTGCCCTGTGTATTCCCTGTTTATGTTATGTCATAAACCTATGTATTCATATATGTATTCATTCTTTATGTTGCGTAACACTAAATAGTTCTTTTTCGTCCTTATTAATGTTCACCTATGTAAAGCGTAATAGGTTTTGCAGATAAAAGAGCTTAAAACATGTTTCTCCTAAAAGTGCATTAGCAATAAATAGATTAGCAAAATGCAGCACATTCATACAATAGAATATTATTAGTCATTAAAATACTACCAACTACCATCACTTGCTACAACATGGATAAATCTTGAAAACATTATGTTAAATGAAAGATGCCAGACACAAAAGACAACATACTGTATGAATCCACTTATATGAGCTTCTTAAAAAAGACCAAACTTGATATAGTGGCTTTAGAATATCCACACATTCTTTGATACTCTTCCCTTCAGAAATAGAGTCTAATTTCCCTTGAATGTGGGCTGGATTTAGTGACTCACTTTTAACAAATAGAATAAAGCAGAAATGACAGTGTGCTACTTCAGAGACTAGGTCATGAAATATACCACAGCTTTGTGCTTGCTTATTCTTACTTGCTTTTGAGGAAGCCAACTGCCATGTCATGAGGACACCAGGCAGCCATGTGGAGAGGCCCATGTGGTGAGGAACTGAGGCCTCCTGCCAACGGCATTGTGAGTTACCCATCATGGAAGTGGATCCTTAAGCCCCAGTTAAGTCCTCATAGATTGCAGCCCTGCTGGGCAGCTTACCTACAACCCCATGAGAGGCTCTGAAGCAAGAACTTACCTAGCTAAGCTGCTCCCTGATTCCTGATCTTCAGAAACTGTGAGATAACATGTGCTGTTTTAGATGGTTAAGTTTTGGGATAATTTGTTACACAGCAGTAGATAACTAATACATATGGTGAAAGTGAAAGAAAACAGATCAGTAGTTGCAAGGGTGAGGGATGGGGTGGAGATTGACTGCAAAGAGGTATGAGGGAATTTTTTTGGTATTGGAAATAGTCTGTCTAAATTATGGTGATGGTCACAGGGATGCACACATTTGCCCAAACACATCAAACTGTATACTTAAAATGAGTAAATTTATATGAAAATTATACTTTTGATAAAACTGTTAAAAATGAAAAACATAAGCACAATTATATTGTTAATACCAACTCAAATCAAACACAAGTGAATGCAACAGAAACATGTTTCAGTCTGTTACTGAGTGTCCTCAATACTTGAATTAGGAGGGGAGGATGTTTACTGCAGTCCAACCTGAGGCTCATGGTCTAGCGAGGTTGTTCAGTTATTTAATTTTCCCTGGAGAAGATTGACTTCTGCTTGCCTTCTCTATTGATCTCTGGATTCTCTTCTGTTGATGGGAGATTCTTGTGGAAATTCACCTTTTTTAAAATGACAAATCAGAGGAATGGTGAATGTTAATTATAACATTAATTAGAGCAAAAATGTCAATATGTATATTGATGAGAATCTGAAATATAGATTGCTTGGCACTCAGGAGTAGGTGGGTTTGAAAGCAAAGGAGAGGGCAAAGAACAGCAACTGGTATCAGTGATTGGACAGTCTGCAGCCAGCCATATGAGTGGAGGGATCTGAATGGGGTGTTCTACAAGAGGAATAGATCTGCTGTCTGAAAATAAAGTTTCTGCGGGAAAAGAAAATTGTGAATGTCCGCAGCGAGTGGCTATCACAGCTTCCAGAAAGTACCAGAGCTTCCAAATTGCACCCTGATTGCAAAGTACCCAGATGAATCTCAAAGAGCCAGAAACCCAGAGGGAGTTGCTTTGGAGAGTTTTCAGCTACAAGTCAAGTGGTAGACAAATCCGGGGATTGCGGAAAGGAAACTTTTTAACACCCAAGGCCTAATTTTAAAAATGAGATGCAAACCTGGAGCAGCCTGGCATCTTTAAAGCAAGAGGGAGTAGTGGACTTGCTCACAATTGTCCAAAATGGGTCTGTGGTATTTGCCTGAGCTACCCCATCTTTGCATGAGGCTGAGTCTGTGTGTTTACTGGGTGTGTATGCCAAGCAGGATGACTTTTAGGCTGAAATGACTCTCTGAAGTAACAGTGAGACACCTCAGTCCTTGGTCCAGGGGAGGAGCACTCTTCCACCTCCAATCCCCTTGGGGATGGAGCTGAGAATGTATTAGTGGTAGATATCTGTGGTATTTGTCTTGGGGACTGTTAAGGCCAATTGGTGACATATCATTAAATATGTTAGGAATCAACATTTGTAGAAATCAGTATGATTAATAAAATAAAACTAAGACTCTACTGGCTTAAAAATGATAACTGAATGATGGTGTTAGTCTATAAGAATTGATGTGAGGGTGTCTGGTGGCAACATCCCCTTGTAAGCTTATAAAATAGTCGGGTCTGTTTGATGTGGAAGAAGGTATTAGTTATCTATCTCCAAATCACAATTACCCCCATAACGTAAACAGTAAGCCTTTATTTTTTCATGCAGTTTTTGTGAATGGGAAATCTGGGAGTGGCTTAGCTGGGTGATTCTGGCTCAAGGTGCTTCATAAGCTGTGATCAAGACGTCAGTCTGGGATATGGTCACCTAAAGGTCTGGATGAAGCTTCAGGATCTGCTTTCACTATGACTCACTGGCATGGCTGTTGGCAGTTGGCCTCAGTTCCTCTCCATAATGCTTCTTGACCTTCCTTTGGGGGAGCCGCTCGGTGCAGAGAATTAGTCTCCACCTCCTCAAGGGAGGCGTGTCAAAGGATTTGTGGATATGTTAAAACCGTAACAGATAGGCTAAAAGGAATATGCTTTCAGAATAAAGTTATGGCTTCTCCCAGAATTATCCTGTTTTCTTGCCTGCATAAGCACTTGGGCAGAAAGAGCCTTGGAAGAGAATCCAGAAGAGCTGAAGTAGATACCAGGTTGTATGACCCTGAGCAACTCACTTAACTGGCATAAGCCTCATTTCCTTTTTTGCAAAACGTGGCGCGAAGGAGGGTCATACTAGATAACCCGGAGGTTCTCCTCCACGTCTGATAAGTTTATGACTGCTATCCTAATTTCAAGGAGTTTATTTCCTAGTCAGAAAGTTAAGTCCAGCATACAAATAATATTGAGTTTAAAAGTTATTACATATCACGAGAGAAACATGACTAAATTCTCTGTGAGAGAATGGGAGGAGAAAGAGGTAGTTATTTAGTTGTCATTCAGAAGCTTCCTCCTTTCTCATTCCTACCTTGAAAATCTGTAATGAAATTAACGTGCTCTGCTATACTGTAAGCCCAATGAGGGGAGCGACCGAATGTGCCCTTTTCCGTGCCCTTGCCGTCACCAAAAGTCCTAGTATATGGTATGTATTTAATAACCATTTCTTGGAAGAGCTACTCAATTAAAGCTTATTGAATAAAACTACCTGGTCAAAGAATTCATACTGAGGTGCTAATGAATGACAGGATAAGAGAATGTTGCTGTTTTCCCAAGGGGTCAATGGGTTGAAGTTATAAATAGTGAAATTTCAGATGTCAGAATCACATCATGTGCCCCTACTTTTGTTCAAACTGGGCATATAATTACCTGCCCTTCCTGCCCTTTCCCCACACCTTCCTTTCTGTTCACTACTTCCCCCTTCTCCCTCCTTTTCTACAAATAGCATCCTGTTTTGAGGGTCTGTTAAAAGTCTCTGGTCTGGGAAGCGGATGTGGTTCAAGTGATTGGGCTTTTGCCTACCACATGGGACATCCCAGATTCAGTTCCCAGTGCCTCCTAAACAGGATGAGTGGAACAATGAGCTGATGCAACAAGAGACACAAGGAGGAAAACATAATGAGATATACAACAAAGCAGGGAGCAGATGTGGTTCAAGCGATTGGGTTCCTCCTTCCCACATGGGAGGTCCCGGGTTCGATTCCCAGTTCCTGGTGCCTCCCAAAAAGAAGATGAATAGACACAGTAAATGCAAACAATGAGGGGGTGGGGTGAAATAAAAAAATAAAATAAATCTTAAAAAAAAAAAAAAAATCTCTGGTCCAAATTCCAGGTAGAACAAAGCTTCATGGTACCTCCCTTTTTTTTCTCTTCATGCAACTACTATTCTACCAGCTCCAGGCAATCCTGTTGGCTCTGTGACACTAGGAAAAGTAGTGGACAGTGCAGCTGTTTCTCTTTTCCATGCCATATGAGAATTTGTAAATGACCGATAATTACAAAGCCTCATGATTTGTTTCGAATCTGCCCAAGTGCTTGCTGTCAGTATGCTAAATATACAATTAGGAGAGGTGAAAACCAATTAAGATGTGCTTGGGAAAAGTGCCAGGAACCAGTTATAACAAAAGTGCCTTGAGGCTGACTTCCAGGATACCTCAACTGATTTTGCTTGTTTATATTTTTGGCTTGTTCCTTTCATTTTTATTTCTAATTACAGGAATAGAAATTTTCTCCATTGATACATATCAATTATCTTCTTATTTAAGGCCCTTACTCATACTTCAGAGTAGTTACCAGCGGGTTACTTTCCAGCTGCAAAGGTTAAAATAAGCACTGTGAGACTGCTAGCAGCTCTTCACGCTTGTGCTGTTTTCCTGGACTAATCAGAGTGGTCTTACCTCAATTCTTTCGTACAGATCACCCCATCTCACTGGAGCGCTCTCCCCATCACCAACTCTGTGCATTGGGCTCCTGTTCATCCTTCACAACCCAAATCAACTCTTTTCTCCCGGAAGTCAGAAGCCACAAGCCACGATCATTACGACCATATGTCTGCTCTCTCCTTTCTGGTCCACAGAAATTATTCTCATTTTCCTCCATGTCCTTATTAAAGTCTGCTTTACATAGTTAAAAGGTACAAGTTATTTTCAAATAGGACTTCTCTCCCCTGCAGGTCTTCAGTTACTTGAGAGCAGATATTACATCTTGTTTATCCACATAACGCCTATCGACCCTAGATAACACATAGACAGGTTCACTAATAGCACTTATATCCTAATATTCAGCACGAATTTCTTTGCTTCTTCATAGGACATATGAGCACATTGGTACACTCTTTGGAAGATGTGGTTGACATCTGGACCACGGAACCGAATGAAAAAAGAGGAGGGTGTTGTCGTTACCAGCTAAACAAGTAAGAAGAGTATTGGGCTCATTTCCAGACAGTGATAAGAGGCAGCACTTACGTCATGCTTGCCATGTGTCAGGCTCTGCTCTAAGCACTGTATCTGTAGCTTCTAATCTTCACAGTTTCAGAAGAAACCGAGACACAGAAAGAACCCAAAACCAGCTGGAGATCACAAAGCCGAGAAGCGGCTGAGCTGTGCTCTGGGCCCCGGAGGCTCCCGCGTCCTTGCCTCTGCACTGTGCCAAGCGTGCTTACCACAGCCATCAGCAGTTCTTTCCAAACTCTCCTCCTCATCTCCTTCCTGGAAGAAATCCACTTCACAGGGGGGATTTGTCGTTAAGGTGGAGAGGTACCATAATGTGCAGGTCTGTTAGGAAAGCAACTTTCACTGGTGAGATAAAAAACGACATCAGTTCCCATCCCATACTCTAGTCCACTACTTCTCCAAGTCTGGTCCCCAGGCCGGCAGCAGAAATATCACCTGAGAACTTTTTAGTAATGCAGTCAAGTCCTACCTCAGACCTACCGAATCAGAAACTTGGTGGGTGGGGCCCAGCAATGTGGGTTAACAAGCGTCCAGGTGATTCTGAGGCACATTAAACTTGGAGACCCTCTGCTCTAATCCACTGGTTCTTAAACTTGGTTGAACATTGGAATTGCCTGGGTTCTAGGAACTACTGACACTTAGTCCTGTTCCCAGGGATTCAGAATTAATTGGTAGTCTGTGGTCTTGGCATTGACATTTTTAAAAGCTCCCTGGATAATTAAAATGTTCCACTCGGTTTGAAACCACTGCTCTGCTCTACTATTTGGGGTTTCTGGCATATGGCAGGCATTTGGCATGTGGCTTGGTAGTGAAGGAGGCAGCTCTGTTTCATTCGAGAATGCACCTGCAGTACTTAAAAAACAGTGTCTGGTATTTACTAAGCGTGCAGTAAATATCTGTTGAATGAGTGACTGTTAAACACAACATTGCCACGGTTCATAAAGTATTTCAAATAATAGTTTATAGTACTAAAATTTTTATACTTTTCAAAGAATATTCAAAAACCTGTGAATTGAACCTACTCTGTCTCTGATATGTTTTGGTTGAGACTTTGCAAAACAGCTGTTTCTGCCTAAAATGAAATGTCCTTCTCTTCCTCCAAACATTTCCTGGTTAAGTCCTACTCTGAGTTCAATTCTCAATCTATGAGCCTCTGGAAAGCCTGCCTTGACTAAGATGGGCTGCTTAGGAGACACCCTGCATGTCCTCTCGCTGCACCTATTACTTATCCTAATGGCATTTCGTAATCCCGTTAATGGAAATCACCCACTACTGTGGCTGTTTATCCTTCCTGGCCTGTGGCCTCCTAATGGCAAGTCCTGCCTCTTAAACTCTCCCACTATCTCCAGCCACCCAGCCAGTGCTAGGCACGCCATCCTTGTTCAATACACATTTATCAAAGGGCTGAATTATTTCTTCCTGCAGGATTGTCACACATTAGACAGTCTTCCCCGTCACCAAATCACGTGGTCTTTGATCAGATAATAAAACAATCTGCCCTGCCAGGGGGATTCTAGCATTGCAAAGAGCTGCTAATTTTCACTGCTGATCATTCTCGGGGCTGATATCTGAGTCCCAGAAAACAGGCTGCCTGGCTTTTTTGGTTCTATCTGATTCTGCTCTTGTACAGACAAGCTGCTTGGAAGCATCAGCCTGCATACCGACTTGTTAAACCTGACCATCTGTTGGGGAGGATTTAATTTTAGACGAGAGCATTTTGGGTCCCCATTTACATTTGCTGAGGTTAATAGACCTGACAACCTTTCTCTGTTCCCAGCAGGGAGGCACATACTGGAAACTGGGCAGGAGGCTGCTGAACTTTTCAGTGTTTGTTCTGAAATGCATCCTCTCACCTTAAGGCTCTTTTATATTCCTTCTCGATACTCTTATTTCTTAAAGACATAGCTTTCTAGTCCGTGAATGGCACTCACCCGAGAAGCTGTCTCACCAAATACAAGACTGTGGTAGGTTATGAGGCAGTGTGATGAAAAGGAGCCCTGCAGACCTGAGGTCCAATCCCTGTCACTGCCACTTAGCAGCTAGCTGTGGGACCTCGGTCAAGAAATTGGACCTTTCCAAGCCTCAGTCTTCTCATCTCAAAATAATGAGTAATAAAACCATCTATCTTGCAATGTGTTGTGAGAGTTCAATAACATTTATGAAAGCACCTATCACAGTGCTCAATAAACAGTCATCGTTACTTTTACCTTTCATTTGGTTACCGTTTCAGAGATTCTGCATTACTTTTAAATGCATTTGATCTGATTCTCATATCTCTGCTGCAGGTTGACATTCCCAGGGAGCAGACCTGGTTCAGTGGGCAAGATATTTATTAAGAAGTATTCTTGGGATCAACACCTAGGAGAGAGGGGAAGAAAGCTGGATGGGGTAGAGGGAAAAGTGGAACTGTGGTGCAGCCCAGTGATAGCTTTGGACCAGCCATTAGAACTGGGAACAGTTCTCTGAAGGGTTGTCCTGAGCTGGGCCAAGGAGCCCAGGTCCTTATCCCCTGGATCTATCAGTCATTGAGGAGGGAGCTCTCTGCACCTGACTGACAAGGGGTCTTTGGCCAGGGTCATCCCAGAAGGAGCTGACAGCTGAAGGCTCTCCACCCACAGCCCTCCCAGGAGCTGGGGGACAAGTCTTTCACTGCAGGGGCTTCTGGATGTTGACAAGCATCCCAAGATGGGGGTCTTTTCTAAATAAATGAGAAGGGCACATTTCTCTTTCCAATGAGAGAGCAATAAAGAGCTAGAGCTAGAGATGAGAGAGAAGGGGAGGGAGAATGAATGCTCAGGAGAAAGGAAGGGAGAATGGAACATAACCTCATCTTCTTTTCAGAATTGGAGGACTTTCAGCTGTAAAGGGAACTTGTTTTATGAAGTGCAACTTGCTTTGGGCAAGGGCCATTACAGCCTAAGTGGTTTCCCTCAGCTTCCTCTTCAGAGCACTTGCTCTATGAGGGAGTCAACTATGAATTCCACTTCTCCTTGTTAAAAGAATTTTACTGATTCATAACTATTGTATCGGTCCAGGAGGGAGGTAGGAGGTTTTCCTTTGGTCAAATGTTTTCAGAGGTACTCAAGAGTTGAAAGCACAAATGCCTGGTTTTGACAAGGCAGCCCAAGTAAATTCATTCAAAGCAAGCAGCACTTCTGGAAGACGGGTCTTTTCTGAATTGTCTGAGATGGGTAATCGAATGCCTGTGTGAGTCACGGTCCAACTAGGAAAAGAGAAAGCACCAAAATTTCTAAACAGAATGGATTATGGTATTTCAGTTTTTAAAACTTAGAAAGTAATAAAAGTACTACATATTCACTGCAGATATTTCAGAAAGTACAGGCGTGATCATCACTGTTGATGCCTTGATTCATAGGTTTATGGTTATTTCATATACATGAGTAATCTGAATCTTCCTAGGTATTATCAGCCTAATTGGGTCTTATTTATGTTGTTAATTGAAATTTCACTGATTGCACCTGCCCTGGGTATTGGGGGAGCTTTAGCACCACCTCTTCCCTATTCCTGTCAAATCTCAGCCCGTGATTTCTGGGATCCCTGTCAGGAGACAGGAGAGTGTAAACTATAATGTAAACTATAGTCCATGGTTAGTGGTAATGCTTCAATATGTGTTCATCAATTGTAACAAATGTACCACACTAATGAAGGATGCTGTTAATGTGGGAAAGTGTGAGAAGGGGAGACAATGGTGCATAAGGGAATCCCCTATATTTTTTTATGTAATATTTACGTAGCCTAAAGTTATAAATAAATAGATAAAAAATAAAAAATAAAAAAAAATCTTCGCATATATTTCCACTTTGGGCCTCTGGCTGCTTCCCATCCTGGAGAGATGTATTAGTCAGCCAAAGGGGTGCTGATATGAAAAACCAGAAACCGGTTGGCTTTTATAAAGGATATTTATTTGGGGTAGAAGCTTACAGTCACAAGGCCCTAAAGAGTCCAACTCAAGGTACCGTAAGAGGTATTTTCTCACCCAGAGTCTGTTGCCATGTGTTGACACAACATGGCGGGTGATGTCTGTGAGGTTCAGTCTTCCTCCTCCTCCCGAGGCTCCGTGGTCTCAGCTTTTTCCAAACTCAGCTGCAGGCTGGGACAAGGCTTGTCTCTCTCCCGGGGCTCGTTTCTCTCCAGGCTCAGCTACTCTGCTCTCTCCACAAGGCTAGCTGTAAACTCTCAAGCGAATGGCTCATCTCTCTTCATGGGGCCTCTGCCGTTTCTAATGGAGCCTTCTCTTCTTCCTCAAATATCTGCTTCTTTGTGTGTTTACTTCCCAGGGCTCCAGGATCAAAACTCTAACTAATTCCTCTGCTGTGTCATTTTCTCTGTGAGTTTCCACCCACCATGGGCATCCTACTGACGTGGCCCAATCAAAGCCTCAATCATTATTTAATCAAATAAAAGTGAAACCTCTGAATTCAATCTAATCTAATATACCCAGAGGAACAGACCAGTTCACAAACATAATCCAATATCTATTTTTGGAATTCATAAACAATTTAAATGGCTAAAAGAAGGGTTGGTTAGCACCGGGAAACCCTCTTGTGAGACGGTATTGTACCTCACTGGGCCACCACTGAAATCTGTGCATCTCAGTAATGCTCAGTTTTTATAGGTCAAGTATGAAGTACATTACAGTGAAACAATTCTGTTTCTAAAGTCCTTTGTTGACCTGGGCCTGTTTGACCTCAGATCTGTTCCTTGCCCTTCCCCTGCTGAGCCCCCAGGATGTGTTCTTCCATAGCTTCAATTCCCTTTGGTTGTCCCAGCCTAAAGGAGCCTCCACCATCTGCCTTTATCCCTCCAGCCTAGGGGTGGAAGTAGCTTCCTGATCTTCCTAATCTCTTGGTTGCCTCATCCTCTTCTGCTTTCACCCAGTTCCTCTATCATCTCTGCCACCAATGGCATGAATTAAACTCTCTTTATTTAAAATACTTAGAGTTAGTTCTCCTTTCCTGATTGGTTCTAAACTGATACAGCCCCCTCCACATAGCAAAACATACTGTAATCTAATATAACCTTTCTATTTCAAGGTAGATCTTATTTTCTCTGGGGACTCCAAGAGGGGAAAAAAATTCTCTACAGTTTCAGAGTCCCCCAGCTGCTAAGAATAAGGGAAGTAAAATTGTGTTAGCTACATCCATATTCACCTCCCAGCTACGTTTGTAGCAGAGGCTTGAAGAAGGAAGGCTATGAGGTCATCTGTCAGTCCTCTGGAGGACTTTTTCTCTTTTTGGGTGCATAAGGAAAGATCAAAATTTGGTGGGTCTCAGAAAGACCTTTAAGAGGCACTGAACTTCCAGCACCATATTGTTTAAAGATAAAGATGAAGAAACAATTCTGCAATATTTATGATATAAAAGTGTTTTCATATTTGGTATTTCACAAATGGCTAAGGCAACAGGAATATGCATAAATGAGTAGTGTGGATTTTATGTTTGTATGTGTCCTATTTTTAGTTGCTTCTTTCTCAGCAATTGCTCAAAGCAAGCCTGGACTTATCTTTTCCCCATAAGGTGAATACATTAAATGCTGTTCAATAAACAAATATATTAATTACAAGAAACTGCAAGTAATTGTTAATGTGAAAAGGTTCTTGTTATTTGTGGAGAATTAAAGGAAAAATGGTCTCCTAGTAGTCTAGTCGGCTCGTGGTAAACATTAATTCTCTTCCCACTAAAAGTTACAATATATTCTATTTTTTGCCTGCTTAAAACAATACTAAAATTGTTTTTGCATGTTCTAGGCACCAATGTCCTACTGTCCATCCGCACTGTCATGGCCTTTCTTCCCCTCATCACTCCAGTAAAGGGCTTCGGGGGGCATAATCAATGATTACTTCTGTGTCATTTTCCTAAGTTTACCTAAGGTATTCTGGTCTGTTTTTAAGGGCCATGCCTTTTGCATCTATCACTTTTCAATAAACCTTTCTCCTTTTGGTCATCAGAAAATCCCTCTACAGCACTTAAATATAAAACAATTAATGCAAATTGATTACAATGCAATAGCTTTAGTTTAGATATAAGTATTATTCTTGAAATAGATGAGTATAGCTGTCTTTTAGTAATGCATTTTAGGATTCATGGGCTTTCTACACCCAGATACCTGAGTCTCTGACGGCCATATCTGTGGGTCTTACTGGGGTTACAGAACACAGGAAGAGGCTGGTGGGTAGGATTGTTCTTTACTGATGAATTTTGGCCCAGTTTTCCAGTGCTACTGTGAAAAAAATCACACAATGGGTTGCCTTGAGTGACAGGAATTATCATATCATGGTTTTGGAGGCAAGAAGTCCAAAATCAAGGTCTCAACAGCCATGCTTTCTCCTAGAGTCTACAGCGTGCCAGCGCTGGCTTGCAACGGCCCTTGGGGTTTTTTGGCTGGCAGCTCTGCCCCTGTCACATGGCTTCTCCTTCTGCCATCCACTTCTGTTCAGTCGTCTGTGTCTCTTTCTAGATGTCCTCTCCTTATAAGGGCTCCATTCATATGGATGAAGGTCCACCCTGATTCAATTTGGCTCGTCTAAATAAGATCTTCAAAGATCCTATTCAGAATTGAGCCCATACTTTCATCTCCAAAGTTCCTATCTACAAATGGGTTCACACCCACAGGAATATGGATTAAAGCTTCAACAGGTCTTTATGGGGGACATGATTCAATCCCCAGCAAGTTTCTTAAGGGCAGATATCATATCCTCCATTTACTTTGGCAGCTCCTTTAGAGATGGGTCTTGCACTGTATGTTCTGTGGGAGTGTAATGAATGCTTGCTGCCTTTGTCAGCTGCATGATGATAGCACTGGGGGTGGCTAACTGTGGAGACAGCCTCTCTGGTATTAGAACCATGCTTGGAGAGTGCTCTTCTGGAAAGGCCATCAGACAGGCAGGACCCAGAGTTGAGTCCAAGCTCCAATGCTTACCCACTGTGCAGTCTTGGGCAGACCATTTAACCTATTTGTGACTTAATGTCTTTATCTGTAAAATGGGGAATAATAATGTAGTCAAGTTTTCACTAGATAATTTAAGGGTCAAATTTAATAATACATATGAAAACGTTATATAAGCTGTTGAGTACAAAAGAAATATAATCAGGTATTATTAATTTGCAGAGAGCTATTGTGAGATAAAAGATTAGAGAAAGGATGTCCTGGTTAACATGTACCTAAGTACTGGCAACATGTTTCAAGCTCACTGCCCTGTATCTCAGGTTAATCTATACCATCTTGTCCTTAACTGAATTTGTTACCATTAAATTCCTCAGTATGCATTGACTTCCACCATGCTTTGTGGCCAATCACTGCCATTTACATATAAACATCAGGGAGTTCAAGGAAAGCAGGTTTGTCTCATGGAAGATGACAATGTACTTAAGGTCCCTCCACACCTCTCTTGAGTCTCAAAGGTAAATACAACTTAAAGGTAAAGGTGAAGAATAATCATGAACAGTTTTGTTTTAATTCCTGAAGAAAAGAAATAAAATAAAGAAAAAGAAAATATTGAATTGTAAAAAATAGCAAAAGAAAAAAATCCATTTTCTGGTTATATAACAGCTATCAAATTGAGCACCTTTATTAGTTTTTTCTTTCAAAAATATGTGACAAGCTTTGGACTACCTCAAAGCTCATACACCAGAGAAAATTGTCAAAGTTTTCATGATAAAGAATGCATATATAACTTTGCATTGATGGATACAGGCCATTATACATTTTGTCAAAACCTGTAAAATTGTACAGTGCAAAATGTAAACCATAATATCAACTATTGATCATGGTTAGTAGCAACGCTTCAATGTTTGTTAATCAATTATAATAAATGTACCATACTCACGTAAGATGTTATCAATGGGGGAAAGTGTGAGATGGGGAGGGGTGGGGTATATGGGAATCCCCTAGATTTTCGATTTAATTTTTCTGTAACCTAGAACTTCTTTAAAAATAAAGTAAAAAAAAAAAAAGAATGCATATACAACCTTGGAATCATAACATAGTATACTTGGGAGAACTCTTAATGACCTAGCAGACAAACCCAGACAACTATTTTGTAGATATGTTATCTATTTATTAATAATAATGATAATTATATATTTATAGAGTATCTGCCAGTTATATAAAGAAAAATTTAACCTGTCAATTGACTGCTTCCTCTATACTTTGGCCAGTTCACTGGACAAACTGTTAAGGGAACAATACCTGGACAGACTGAATTTTGACTGAATTGTTGATATGGCACATTTGGCCATGCTCATGAAGACATTAAAGTATAACTTATGTTTTCTGACTTTTCATTTTATCTGATAAATCAGAGTAATAGCTAATTTGAAGATTAATGTGTATTTAGATATCATGTATTGAGTGATAAGTGAGACATGGTCATGAATAGCGTTGTAAGGATTAAATGAGCTTCTATTTTAGATCTGTTAGCACTGTGGTATCACACAGTAGTTATATGATATACGCTAATGCCATGAAACTCACTCAGTTGACTACCCCTTCCCCCTAAAATAACCCACAACACTCATTTGCCATCAATTATATAGGTGACCATTTTGTTTTGGTCATAAATCGGCCAGGCCACTGACAACAGAGACACAGCAATTAACATCCTAAATTGGAATGCTAGAGCCCCCAAAGTCATTGCTTCCCCACCTAGGGAGAACATTCAAATAGAATACTTTAGGAAAACTTCTACTTTTTATTGTTTTAGCACGGCTCTTCATCTACAGTTGACCTTGCTTATCCGAACTTGACTATGGGCAAAACTCAAAGTTATTTGGTGCAAGGCTTATACTGGGAACTCTGTGACCCTAGATTCTGGAGGACTACTTGGTTTTTGTTTGTCTTATGGAAACCAGGAGGCAGGTAGGTGCATCTGCCATTTGAAGCCATGCTCAGACCACCTTGCCTCATCGGCTTCACGTGAGAGGGGAGAGAGTACAGATATGAAGCAGTTACAAGAAAAAAGGGGTCATGGTTACAGCTTGTTCTGTGAAGAAACCCCTTACTCCTCTCCCCTGCCAAACACAGACACAAACACCTGCTCCACACTTTATTAAAATGGCGCCATTTTGTGACTTTGACGACTGCATTTTGTCTTTATATTACAAAACACTTCCCTCTCCTTGTGGGCCAAGTGTGCGTATGCTAGAGGAGAAAGGAAGAGTAGAGGCTTTTAGTGGCTTATAGAGGGTAGGGATCTTTTATTTGGAAAACAGAAGCCAAAATATGCAAGAGATGATTGAAATAAGGAAAAGTGAACTAAAGTTTCATTTTTGCTTCAACGAAGTCTTTATAGATTTTGTGATCACCAGTGCCCTAGGGAGTGAGTGGGTAAGTGCATAAATAATTATGCCTGCAAAACCGGGAGCTCTTCTAGGGTCTGAGCTGGGGGCATGTGGGTAAATGAAATTCCCTGTGCCCGGGAGCACGTGTACAGATTGTGTATGGCAAGAGGGAAGGTGGCTGAGGGTGGGGGGGGGGCACATTTGCTGGCCAAACTGCATGGGTGAGACCATTCTTAAGTAAGTCCCATGATTTTCACCAGCTGCAGAACACTCAGTATTCATGGAGGGGCAGATTTACACTCTGTTACCATAAACTTATACGAATCAACTAGAGATAGGTTTCAAATGAAGACCCCCCCACACACACATTAACAATCTATAAACCCAAACCAATCTAAGTACAGAAAAAAAGGAGGAAAGATAACTCAGTAGGTAATTACCCAGATAAACGAAGCTGGCAATCTATTGGAACCAGAGCACTGAATAAACAAGATTTATGGTAAGTCATCAGAAAATGCATTTATTTTTGTTTCCCACTTACCCTTTAAAATCTGTTCAGTGGGAATGGTCCCTTGCTCTTCGATGGAAACCTAGGCAGGCACAGGAATCTTCCAGTCTCTCAAGTAAAAGAAAGCGTCACATCCACTTTAAAATGACGACTGTCATCTCATGTTAGCAAGTGAAAAGGATCCATTACAAAAAAGTAATCAAAGCCCAGAACTTGATTTAAAGTTAGACCATCTCGCCTTCCCCAGGTGGAGGACAGCAGCAGGGGAGGGGCAAATGGTCTCTTTCTAGCTTCACCTTCTTCTGCAGTTGCTAAGTAGCTGACACTGACCCTGCTGGTGTCCAGAGTCAAAGAAGGGTAAAGGAGAAGAAATAAGGGAGACAGAATGTTTCTGCCTGACCGCCAAGGTCCAAGGTTAGCCTTGAGCTCCCTGGACCTGGCTAGTATTTTAAATCCCTCCTCTCACTATTGCTTCGGTGGGTTCTCAGAAGACTCTCTTGCTGGGCCTCACCCACAGTAACCTCTTGATGCAGTGAGACCTGTCCTTCTGCTGGCTTCCTTCCCTGCCTGCAGCTTCTGCCTCTCGTGGCGTGGTATGTCAGCGCCCTACATTCTGTTGCTGCAGGGTTTGATTCCCTTGCCTTACCAGTCACCTAATTGGGTAATTCCCTTTTTTGGCTTCAGGGACAATGTCATCTTTTCAATATGAAAAAATAGAAAATTCATCACAAAACAGCAATTTGAATGTAGAATAAGTAAAATCAAGGGTTGGAAGAAAGGGCAATAGTGAAAAAGGAAGAAGTAACGTATTATAAAAGGATGGTGGGGAGTGTTCTGCCTTCTTTGCTGTGGAGAATATTCTCTTCGAGTGTCAGGGCCCCCTTTCCTTAAGTTAGGCCTATTATTCTTGACTTTTAGTGGGGGAATAAAGAAAAATAGGGGGTAGGGAGGACTCTTCTGAAGGTGAAGGGATCAAGGCAGTTCTTTCTTCCCTCTTTCTGGACCAGAGGAAGGGGTCCGATGTGGGAGGGAGGTCAAGAGACGAGGGCAGGTTTCCGTTTATAAGCGTGGGGCAAATTCCTTCAAAGGAAACAGAGAGCTCGGGACAGAGCTGGGAGGGAAAATTGAACATTTTCCTGTCAGCACCTCTTCCTGAAGCAGAGGAGGGGAGAGAGAGATGGAAGCCAGGAAAATAGCTAGAGGTGATGACTCAAATAGCCTGGATGCCCATCTCCAAAACCCGTAGAGGGGAATAATCCATCCCTTCCTCCTAGTACTTGTACTTGCTAGTCAGCTAGTTTGTTCCTGTTTTCCCTGAGTCACCACCTGGACTTGAGATGGTAGCCAATGGGGTTTACAGCATTGGGTGAGACTCATCTTTCTGGAAATGTATCTTGACAATGGAGAGGGAAGTACTAATTGGGCAGACGGGAAAGAGGCAGCAGAAGGAACTATGGAGTTCCCAAGGAAAGAACTTTTCTACAACCAATCAGACCCCCTATTCCTTCATGGAATTGAGTGTCTGATCCCTGGGTATCAGGCACATTTGATCTATGGGCATATGAGACTTTGAGTTAGTTATTAGATGCCTCCCTCAACTGAGCTGCCTTGGGTTGCCTTAGCCTTCCCAGACCTAGTACCCTCTGCTGCAGAGAAATATATCAAGTTCTCCAAATAAAGCTTAGGGTTAGGAGATTGCACATCCTCTTCCTTATTGAGATGTGGCCTGAGACTCAGAGAACATCTCTCTCTAGATAAATCCTCCTCATAAATCTACTGTCTCTCTAAGTGAGACAGTTATCTAGCTGAGTCTCTCTGTCTGTTTCATTGCTCACTTCGAAGACAATTCATTCATTGTCTTCATGCCTCACCTAAGCTGAGTGAGTTGCATTAGCTACCTTCTGCCTGAAGATTGCCCAGTTCCTGGCTTTGCATTGACTGTGTTAAACCTATCAGCATGGCAGATTTAATCCAATCTACCCAACTCCCCTAAAATACACAGCAGAGCAGAAAGTTTTCAGTCTCGGTAATTCCTCACACTCTATATCCAATTGAAATGCCTCACGTTTCCATCTCTCAGTGGCATGTGGCAGGGTAAATCTATGGCCTTCCTTTCCCAAGTCAGAATCTTCCACTAGCGAGGTAAAGTGGGTCTCAGATCTGTTTCTAGACACCAAAGAGTCTGACTTCATTACTTTTTCTAGTTTTCGCCACAGAGAAACCAACTCAGTAGCCAATATAACAGGTGCAGCACTGGAGGCCCCAGAAATCACTCAGCACATTCACCTCCTTGCTAGCACTGCATCAAAGGGCTTTGTAGCAACCACATGAGCATTCAGGGAGTTTTCCAATTTTCTGAGAGATCTCACCTGGGACCTTTAGACATTTTCTAGTATTTATTAAGGCCTTGCCAAGTTAGAGGGTCTAGATTTCCCCTAAGTAGATTAGTATCAGTGTTTTCAGGCTACTGTCTGCAATGTTGCTTAGGGAAGAGAAGATACCAGAAGGGAATGGGGCATTGGTGCAAGGTGATTGGGCACCTGCTGCTCTGCTGATACCCTCCTGTCTGGGCACACTCATTGCACACCCGTGTTTTATGGTAGAACATGAAAGGCCCAGCTCACATCACCAATGTAGGTGCATTAGGCCCACCCTTGACACCTATTTTACATTATTTTAGCACTCTTGTCATGCAATTATCCTCTGTTTAAGTGTTTTTCCTCCATTTGGGATACCTTTGATAGAACTGAGGAAGTATTTTCTCAAAATAAACCATCTTTGGCTTCTTCTCCTTTCTGGCAGTGTGACTGAAAGTCTCTGAGTCTCAGTTTCCTCACCTGTAAAATGGGGATAATATTAGCTGCCCTGTAGAACTGGGAGCGTTAAGTCACATAACAGCATTTTAAGACCGGGGAAGGGTGCTCAATATATATGTATTCAGTGAATGTCTGCTTAGATTACAGGCCACTGTGGAAGGCATACGCCACGGTAGGCAGCCTGGGGCCAGTGGACTGCTTGTCACTGTACTAGCCTGGTCTTCTCCTTTTAAATGCTCAGGAAGTGGCCTGGCTTGCCAAGGTCACACAAAGAATTAGGGGTAGATGAAAGCCCTAATCCAGCCGGCCTTGCCCACACTCTCTGTTCCTTCATTCACGTCGCGCTATCATTCATTAAACATCATGGTTTTATTAAAACGTCATTACTTTTCACATTATCCCACTAATTAATGAGGTATCTACTGGGAGATGTTCCAAATAATTTAATGCATTTAAAACCTATGTGAAAAAAATTTTGCTTAAAAATTGCTGAAGGGAAAAGAAACCTTTCATTTAAAGGCTCTGTGATTGTCGTTAATGCAAACATTACCTGCATATCCACGTATACACATATTCATTTCTGAGGCTAATCATAAGGGGAATTTTTAGAGAAGCTAAGCTATTTCTCTCAATAATAGGGCTAAAAAGCTTCAGATTTGGAAATGATGTCATTCTTTTTGCTAGGAGAGCCTGATAATCCCTATCGTCTATCAGGCAAAAATGTTTCTCAGAGGAGTCTTGCTGGAGATTTGAACGTTCAACTGGCATAAACTAATTATTTGTCTCTCATCCACTGGGAGTCTTCATATATAGAATTCAAAAGAGGGAGGAAGTAAAGTCTCTGTAAGATGATTGGTGCAAGGATAATATTACTTTTCAAAAATCCTCTGGCCAAAAAACTTAAAATAGAGATCAATGAAAAGGGAAAAATAATATAAAGCTAAAATAATATTGTTGAAATGGAATATGTCTTTGAGAATTTTTGTTTGGATTATTCTACTTGGATTTCCTCTGGAATATGGTAAACATATCCTGTTTTAATATACAAGATATCCTCTCACATTTGTGCATCACTTGGCTAATATATTTCCACACATGACCCCATTTCTTTTTCTTAAGTAGGTTAAGCTGAATAGATAAGCTTAATTATACCCTCCTTAGAGATAATGAAGCGGAAGTTTAAGTAGGTGAAGAAGCATTGGGATCCATTGAAGAGGTAAGTGGAGAGCAAAGGGAGGCCACTGCTCCTTAGAGGCAGGAGAGAAAGCATATCTAGATGCTTACCTTTGTGAGCTGGATCAGGACGTGGATGAAACTTGCATGTGACATAATCTGAGAAATGGAAGGCAAAGCCATCTTTGGACAAAGAGTAGGGCATTGTAGGCTATGACTGAGGAGAAAGGTGAGTGTTAGCAGGATCCCCAGAACCTAATTTGGAGCATCCAAGATAAGGCTTCAAGCTCAGATAAAGATAAAATCATCTTTGTCCAGGCACTTACTGAGGCCAATTATCACCTTCAAAATAGCAGTTCTTGTTCCTCCTTCTCTTCTACAAAATTTTAGAACTAGAATCACATTGTGGTTAATTAATGCTATAATTTGCATGATAATATTTTGGACCACACGAGCTACGGCTGACCGTAAACAATGCACCAGGGTTGAATGAAGTAGGCTACCTCCTCACCAAATGGAGTTTGTTCCTTTGAGGTCCTCAGTCACTTCTGTGGAGGTATCCTGGGGCCAGCAGCTATGACAACTGTCACACTTTGTCAACTACTTCCCGCCCCGAGAGTCCCAGTCTTGTATGCTCATAGTGACCTAGTTCATGCATTCCACGCTTGGCCCCCATTCCTCCGTGCTTTAACCCAAGAGCTGGTTCAAAGCCAAAGAGCTGGGAATTCAAGATTTGTAGAGCTGGGAGATACGACAAGGTGATGAGCTTAGAGACCATGAAGTGGGATGAAGCAAATTGTCCAAGTGGGTACAGAGTAAGGATGTCACAACCAAAAGCCTCCTAAGAGACATTGCCTTCTGTCCCTCAAAATACTCCTAAAGGCAGGATTTTGTTATTGAAGGTAACATGGGCTTTCCCCTATAAGATAAAAAAGGGCTTGCGGCATCAGTACTGACGGAAAACTCAACTTTAGGCTTTTTATACAATAAAGGGGATTAATTGGCTGCTTTAAGTGGAAGTCCAGGAGCTGGTTAAGCTTCATGCTTGGTTTGATTCAGCAGCTCAACAAAGACATCAGGACCCAGTTTACACCCCACCCTCTGCCTGCCATGGTGTGATACTCACCCAAAGGCACTCACCCAGAGGCTCTGCAATTCCCACACTATGTGCTTCCTTATCCCTGTCCATGTGATTGACTTAAATCAATCAGTATATTCCTTGGTTCTGGGCACCAGCATAGTTTCAGAAGAAAATATCAATTTTATGCTGCTGACTGGGGTAAGTTTTAGAGATTTTGCTTGGATGCTGGGACACTTTTTGCCCAATGGCTACCTCAGTGGGAACACCTTAGAATGAGTCAATGAGAATGATAGGCATTGCAAAGCTCAGTGGAGAGGTTATACTTAAGTCTCTGACCCTTATGTTCCTCATTGCACATCATGGAAAAGGGCAGGCCTGCTATGAACATTGAATTAGATGAACATATGAAAAGCTCCTAGCCCAGTGCCTGGCATGAATTAATGTGGTTTCACATTGAATTATGAAGCACATATAGAGACTTGGATGAAATAATTTGCAAATCATCTTCCAGATCCCAAATTTTATACTTCTATGATGATATGAGTCACCTTGTTTGCATATTAGTATCTTAGAAAATCAGAAGGACTTTAGGGCAAATATCAATTACTGATAGAGGTTTCTTTTTCCCTCCATTCCTTTCTTATTATTTTACACATTTTTATTGTGAAATATAAAATACATAAAAAAATCCATTCCCCATCTTTAAGTGTTAAACTTTAATATAGGTGTAGGAATAGTAGAAGTCACTTGTTAATTGCACTTAAAGGTAAAGTACATAGTTGTGAGTAAATTCAATATTTGGACAAACTTACTTTCTTGGTTAGAACTGTTTTTCAGTTGTCACATGAGCTGGATACAATTATTTGATGTAGTAAAACAGGCAATGAAGCCAGTTATTTGCTATGAAAACCTTGGAGAAATTCCTTAACCTCCCTGATCCTTCATTTTCTGAACTACAAAATTAGAGAAAACAAACAAACAATAACAACCAAAAAAAAAGCCAAACAAAAAAAC
>JAQZBX010024787.1:0-18555 GCA_029593785.1 Cabassous unicinctus
TTCCTCTTTTTTTCTTTCTTTTCTGTTTTTAATGAGATAGACAAATATAATCAAACTTACCATAACGTTTTATGAGAATTTTTGAAAAAATTCTCTCTTTCATAGAGTGTGCCTAATTTAGGTAAACTTCCTTTCTTGCTGTTTTGTCAATTCTAAATTTTTTATCACATGGCTATTGAGATCTTGTATTCCATCTCTATGGAGATGTTAAGACAAAGTGTAATCAGGTTTATGTTGAAACATCTTTTCTCACTCTCCTCCATTCTATATCACACTTATTGTGAGTTTACTCTCTTAAGCTGCACTGTTTTCAATTTCCTCTTGATATCTGGCACCTATGGATTTCCTTTATTTGCTGTAAGATAAGCTAAACATTGAAAATAGTAATTATTAATTTATATTGACAATTTTCCAAGTGTTGGCACTGATAGTGTTTTCACATTATTTTAGTCAGCCATATTTTCCTTGTTCTGACATTGTAGTTCATTTTTACAAAAATGTGTGCCTTTTAATACTACATTAAACTTTATTTATAATTTTAACTGCAAATTTTATTATAAGTATATCAGTGTGGATAGCATTGTTAAATAGATTTATAGTAAAAGAATAAAACTGTAATAGTGTCCTTTTAGAAGGACTTGAAAGAAGTTGTGAAGATGTTAGCAGAACTGGAGGAGAGAGTTTTAAGACTAAAATGTGATTACGATTTTAACAGAAAAGTTGAGGGAATATTCAAAATTTCATTTTAATTAACAAATTCCTTTTTCTTTTTACTTATTTGAAAACAATGTGATTCTTTTAACTGAGTCACTGAAGTCTTTCTTAACTTGCTTATTTCTCAGGGTATAAATAAATGGATTCAGCATAGGTGAAATTGAAGAGGCTAGCAGGGAAACCCCTTTATTAAGAGCTATTTCTTCCTTTGCTGATGGCTTGATATATATGAAAATGCAACTGCCATAGGTGATGGAGGCCACAATCATGCTGGAAGAACAGGTAAAAAAAGCTGTTTTCCTTTGTTTTGCAGAGGGGAATTTTAAAATTGTCATGATGATATAAATGTAGGAAAGAACTACACATGTAAGGGTCATGATGAAAGTCAACACAGCACACATTAAATCACCTGCTCTATGAACCATGCTTTGGAGCATGAGATCTTTAGGAGGGGAGTGGCATCACAGAAAAAATGATCAATACATTAGAGTCACAGAATTCCAGATGAAGGCCCAAGCAAAGTAGGGGGATTATGATTAACAAGCCAGCCATCCAAGAGCTGACGATTAGCCTGTTGCAGACTCTGCTATTTATCATGGTCACATAATGCAGAGGTTTACAGTTGGCCACATAGCCATCAAAGGACATAGTGGCCAGGAGAAAAAATTCTGTTGTACCAAAAAGGTAAGTAAAAAATATGTGAACAGCACAAGCATAATAAGTAATAATGTCACTGGTTGATATGTTGTACAAAAATCTGGGAATGCAAGTAGTTGTGAATGAGATTTCTAAGAAGGCGAAATTTTGGAGAAAATAGTACAAGGCTGTTCTAAGATGACAGTCTGTGATATGAGGGAGATAATGGTCAGGTTCCCAGTGTCACTCAACATGTAAGTGAGAAAGAGAAGATTAAAATGAGAACCTTCAGTTGTGGGTCATCAGTCAGTCACAGCAGGAAGAATGTTGTTATTGTAAGGTTTCCTGTCATGGATTCCTGAATTCTGCCCAGTCTGCATGTAAAATTGACACACATTTGAATGGAGTGTAGTGAAGAAAGAATCAGCCCTCAAAACTTGCAAAACAACTTGACCATCTTGAAGCTATCACCTTCTCTGTCTATGTAGTATTTTCATTGTGGATGTCAGTGGTATCTGTATTTTCTTCCTTCTCATATCTGCCAATCAGATAGTTTTATCTTTGATCCTGATTCTTATGGCTTTTTACATCTATTGATGAGTTGTAAAAGTCAGTGGTCATGTACTCTGTACTACTGAAATCATTTCAGTAATATTCCAAGTTCTTTTCTCAGCTTTCACCAATTAAATACAAAGTCTTCTACTTCAATTGTTTTCAGTCTGTAGTCAGTGCCTCTAGAGCTTGGAATTTCTCTATGTCACTGATAATTAAGCTCCCACTGATGATCTGATTTAGTTCATGAAAAATATTTTTTTAAAATTTTCTTTATTTAAAATAGCCTCTTCTACTGATGTGGGGCAAGATAAGTTCTCACAAAAAAAGCCCCTAATTAAGCCAAAGGTTTTCAGACACAGTCTCATAGACAGAACTTATTTGGGATTTAGTTTTTGTTTGAAGGTCAAATTATAGGGCCACACAGGATACAACCAATGTAAATGAATTTGGCTCTTGTGAAGAGCATCTCTATCATATGAATATCTCCTGAAGCAGACTAGTAAGATAGGGACTCAATAGATGGATCTGGACTCTGGCAAGAAGTCCACATGGATATCAATACCCCAAGATGGCTGCTAGAAGACAATAGTGAGAATCCCATTCAGAATGAGATTTCTGCTATTCTGAATGTGGTTTCCTCTGGAAGCCAGGAGAAGCCCTGGATATTCTCTAGGGACATTATCATTGGGAACTTCTGAGGGATTGATAGGTGGGCTAATCAATCAAAACAGTAAACATCTTGGACTCTTTCCATGCCATTAGCAAGGCAGATATAATGCATTTTTTACATAGACTTTTTTTTACCAAATCCAATATGATTATTTGAAAATGAAAACTTTATTGTACTTACTTTTATGTCAGTGAATCCTTATTTCAGTTGACTGTTGAGTAAAATAGTTTGTAAGGTTAAAATTCCTTTATGCCTTTCTGCTCTCTATTGCTCATAATTCCATTCTATAGTTATGTGCAACTTTTGGAATGTAAGCCTTTGCCATAAATGTTTTCTTTATTTATCACTAAAAATTATGAAATTTTCTTCATGAAGGATTTTGGCTATAATAAACCCAAAAATATCTGCTTGTTTTGCTTTCATTTAAAGATAAAAATTAGTTCTGAAAGTTAAGGACGTTAATAATTATCTCAGGTTTGAAGAAATTGGTGTTATGACATTCCTGAGAGAAGAGAGATTTTATATACTAATAAGAATGGTGCTTCTTTAATATAGCAAACTTGCAGCTAAATGAAGAAATGAAAGTGTCCTTGGAGACCAAGGTCCAAAAGATCATATATGGCTACTTATATGTCTTGGCAAAAACCTTAAACATACTGCTTTGGGGATGAGTATTCTCCAAGGAAACAATATGTATTTGTTCAGGGAATGATACAGGCAACAATAAGACTCAGAAAATGTACTGTTAATTTAATTTTATTTGTATTCATATCATCTAAGGCAGTTTGAATACCAAAGAAAACATATTTTCTACTGTATTCACATATTATATGAATAAGTTAAAATGTTTTAAAAATTAATCAGATAAAGGAAAGCGGAGTGGCTCAGTGGATAGAGCCCCCGTTTACCATGTGTGAGGCCCCGGGTTCGCTTCCCGAGGCCTCCCTGTGAGGGCAGGCCTGCCCACGCGGCACGAGGGGCTGATGCAGTGGGACCTCACAGCAAGAGGAAGATAAGCAGACATGGAGAAGACACACAGCGAATGGACACAGGAAGCACAAACAGCAAGGGGGGATAAATAAATAAATAAATCTTAAAAAAAAAAAATCAGATAAAAAGTCTATAATCCCATAATCAAGACATAACTCTCTTAAAATATTGGAAAAGATACTTTCAGAGTATAATTCAGTGACTATATTTGCATATATTTATGCAACAATTACAAATATGTGAACAATTAGCATAATTTGCATAATTGACCAAATAACCTGTAAATTTTGTTGTAGATTAAACCAGACTGTGGATCTATTTACATATAGTTTAGTTCAATTCAATTCCAATTTCTTTTCTTAATATAATATCACTTTTTCAGAAATGTATATATTTTGTACAAATTTGCAATTTTAAATTTTCTAGTATTATTAGATGCAAGAATACACTATTTAATCAAACAAAATGAAATCATATTTATCTCATATTTATAATTTTTAAAATTATATAACATATTTATGTTGAAACAGATTTTATTGGTATTTAATTTTTTAATTTCTTTTTTCAGTTGAGAAGTTGTGAGTTAACAAAAGAATTATGAGTACCATGATAAATTTCATTACATGCCCCACCACCAATAGCTTACATTGTTGTGGCACATTTGTTACAAATGTTATACAGTCTTATGCTTTGTACATCTATTTAAAGTGTACACTCCATGTCTCTCATTTTCATCACAGAGTTCTGCTGTCATCACCTCAGTCAATATTAGCATGTTTTCATTACTCCAAAAGGAAAAATCTCATACTCCCTTATACCCCCCCATTACTGACCTTTAGCATTGACATGGTACCTCCTTTGCCATTGCTATAAAAATACTGGAATACTACTCATAACTAGAATCTATATATTGCATTAATTATATTTTCTCATGTATGTTGATATTCTTAACATACATGGAAAAATATAGAGAAGCATTCTTTTATTTGTACAATACACATTCATCATTAGCCTCCAAAATCTCTATGTTATATGATCCCTGGATTATCCTCAAACTTTCTTTCAGTTGATATTAATTTCCTTAGACAACCCCTTCCAGTACCAATCACTTTTATAAATCAGCAGTGTTGGTTATACTCACTATGAAGAGCATCAGCTATAATCTTTTCTCCACATTTACAATCTTCTTTATTGAACATTATACATACATTCAGCATCAGCTTCCCCTTCTCAACCTATGTTCTATCTCCTAGTAATCTATGCTCTATAGAAACTCTGTCAGTTTACTCATGGTATTTAGTTCATATTAGTGAGACCACACAAAATTTTTCTCTTTGTATCTGGCTTATTTCAGTCAACATAATGTCCTCAAGCTTCATCCATATTGTCATATGCATCCAAAGTTCATTTCTTTTTATAATTGAATAGCATTTTAATTATCCTTTCATTGGTTGATGGGTACTTGGGTTGTTTCCATCTTTTAGCAAATGTGAATAATGCCACTCTGAGTGTTGGTGTGCAACTGTCTGTTAGAGTCCTCACTTTCAGTTCTTCTGAATATATAACATATAACTAGCAGTGGGATTGCTGGATCATTTGGCAGAATGATCATGTCTAGCTTCCCGGGAAACTGTTAAAATGTCCTCTACAGGCTGCACCGTTTTACATTTCAAACAACAGTGAAGTAGTGTTCTCATTTCTTTTTCCATGACTTGTAGAAACAAAGAAAAAAAGAGAGAAGTTGCAAATACACAAAATAAGAAATGAAGAAGGAGATATCAGCATCAACCCCACAGAAATAAAGAGCATCATAAGAGGATACTTTGAAAAATTATATGCAAACAAGGAGGATAATTTAGAGGAAATGGACAAATTCCTAGAAACACACAAGCAAGCTACATTGACAAAAGGAGAAATCGATGAACTCAACAGACCAGTCACAAGTAAAGAGATAGAATCAGTCATCAAAAACCTCCCAACTAAGAAGAGCCCAAGTACCAGATGGCTTCATAGGTTAATTTTACCAAACTTTCCTGAAAGAACTAACACCAATCCAGTGTAAAATGTTCCAAAAAATAGAAGTAGAAGGAACAATGCCTAACTTATTCTATGATGCCAAAATTACCCTAATACCAAAGCCAAAGAAGATGCCACAAGAAAGGACAATTACAGACCAGTCTCTCTAAAGAGCCTAGATGCTAAAATCCAAAATAAAATACTTGTTAATGATATTCAACAACACATCAAATGAATTATACACCATGACCAAGTGGGCTTCATCCCGGGTATGCAAGGATGTTTCAACATAAGAAAATCAAAGTAATACATCATAAAAAGAGATTGAAAGAAAAAATCACATGATCATCTGTAGAGATGCAGGAAAAGCATTTAGCAAAATACAGCACCCTTTCATGATAAAAACATTGCAACAGATGGGAATAGAAAGAAACCTTCTGAATAGGTAAAGGGTATATATGAAAAACCCACAGCTAACATCATATTCAATGGTGAATTTGTAAAAGCATTCCCTTTAAGATTGAGAAAAAGACAAGGATGCCCATTATCACTGCTCCTATTTAATATTGTCTTAGAAGTACTTGCTCGAGTACTGAGCAAGAAAAAGATATAATAGATATCCAAATTGGAAAAGAAGTAAAAATTTCACTATTTGCCGATAATGTGATCCTATACATAGAAAGCCCTGAGAGATCTACAACAAAGCTTCTAGAATTTTTAAATTAATTCATTAAGTCATGGAGTATAAGATTAATTTTCAAAAATTAGTAGCATTTCTGTACACCAATAACCAGCAATCTGAGGAGAAATTTAAGAAAAAATATCATTTACAATAGTAACTAAAAAATGAAATACCAAGGAATAAATTTAACTGAAGATGTAAATGACTTATACACAGAAAACTATACAGCACTGCTAAAGGAAATAAAAAAAGACCTAAATAAATGGAAGAATATTCCCTATTCATGAATAAGAATATGAAACATCATTAAATGTCTATCCTACTCAAACTAATCTACAGGTTTAATGCTATCCCAATAAAAATCAACACAACGTTTTTTACTGAATGGAAAACTAACTGTGAAATTTATTTGGAAGGGCAAGAGGCGCCGAATAACCAAAGACATATTGAAAAAAAAATGACATCAGAGGAATCACACTACTTGACTTTAAACATACTACGAAGCTACAGTTGTCAAATCTGCATGGTATTGGCACAAGGATAGACATACTGAACAAGGAACTGAATTGAGAATTCTACTATAGATCCTCACATATACAGTCATCAGGTATTCAACAAGGCCACCAAGTCCACTCAACTGGGAGAGAATGGCGTCTTCAACAAATGGTGCTTGGAGAACTGGATATCCATATCCAAAAGAATGAGAGAGGAACACCATCTCATACCTTATACAAAACCAACTCAAGATGGATCAAAGATCTAAATATAAGCGCCAAGACCATAAAGACCTTGGAGATAATCTAGGGAAGCATCTACAGGACCTTGTAATAGGAAATGGTTTCATGAACTTCACACTCAAAGTATGAGCAGTGAAAGAAAAAATAGATAAACCGGATCTCCTCAAAATTAAAAACTTCTGCACCTCAAAGGAGTTTGTCAAGAAAGTGAAAAGACTGCCTACCCAGTGGGAGAAAACATGTGGTAGCCATATATCTGATAAATGTGGTATATACGTACAAAGGAATATTAGTCAGCTGTAAAAAGGAATGCAGTACTAACACACGGTATAACATGGATGAATCAAGCCAGGCATTGAAGAACAAATATTACATGACCTCTCTGATATCAATTAAGCAAATCAAGCTGACTCAGAGAGCTAAAGTCTTGAAGATGGGTTACAAGAAATAAGAAGGGAGAAGAAGGTTGTGAACCAACATCCATACAGGTGAAATATATGATTAGGAGGAAGTCAGTAGTTGTGCAGTAAAGATATATGACAGAGGTGGAGGGATAAGATTGGGTTATGTGGGGCAAGCTTGACAGGGGGGTAGGGTGGCGAGGATGGGTTGGATGGAACTGGAAGGAGGGTTGAGGGAGCGAGCACGTGTACACGGGATTTTGGGTACATGGTTGAAACTACAATGTTGAGAAAATGTTTTTGCAATATGACAAGGAAGGGTTACTGGTTAAGGGTGTTGAATGAGGGGAGCATTTAGGACAGGGTGCACCTGCAACAGTCTTCTAGCAAATGTGTGAGTGATCATTTTGTTGTAGTGTGCTGTACCAGTGGGGGGAGACCAACATAATAAGGGGAAGGAATTGGACCCCCATGCTGGGGAGACCCAATATGCTCTCAAACAGAGGGGAAGAATTTCTCTAGTACATGGGAAGCTTCTAATAGGGGAGGACAGACTAGTGTGTCAAGCCCTCAGTGTTGTAACAAGTATCCATGAATCTTGTCCTTCAAGGAATCAAGCTTGGTGGTCACCATTGGCTCCAAGGGGATGGGGAGGGAGGAATAGAACAGATTGAAGAGGTAGTATTTAGAGGGCAATGGAAGTGTTCTGCATGATCTTGCAATGATGGATACAGGCCATGTTAAATTTCATCAAAAATTAATAAAAGGGTATGGTCTAAAATGTAAACCATAATGTAAACTATTGACCATGGTTGGTAGCTATGCTTCAATATTTATACATCAGGGGTGGATGTGGCTCAAATGGTTGGGCATCCATCTCCCATATGAGGGGAACTTGGTTTGATCCGCGGGACCTTCTGGTAAAAATAAAGAAAAATATAGAAGGCACTCAGACAGCCAGGCCTGTGCGCCCCCAGGCCCTATGTGTGGGTGTGCCATCAGGCTCCATAAGTGGGTGAGGCCCCCAGGCCCTGTGCATGGGTGTGCCATTAGGCCCTGCGAGCGGGAGAGCTCTCCTCAAGCCCCAGGCATGGCTTTGCAGCCAGGTCCCACAAGTGGCTGTGCCATCAGGCCCCGCCAAGCCATGGAGCAAAATGATGTCATAACAAGAGAGTGACACAAGGGAGAGCCAAGACAAGAAGCAACGAAAAACCAGGAACTAAGGTGGTGCAGGCAGTAGGATGCCCCTCTCCCACATTGGAAGTTACAAAAATCTAATCCCGGTGAAGCCAGGAGAAGGATGAGAAGAGAGGAAACAGACACAGAGAATTGCCCAGCGAATGGACACAAAAACAGCAAAAATGGAGGGGGAAGGGCAAGTAAAAATGGATAAAAGTAAAAAAATAAATAAATCTTTAAAAATATACTTATACATCAGTTGTAACAAATGTACTGTCCACATGTAAAATGATTATTAATAAGGAAGGGGGAAAAGGGGGAAGAGGTTGGATATATGGGAGTCCCCTATATTCTGTATGTAACTTTACTGTGATCTAAAACCTGTTTGAAGACAATCTAAAAAAAAGTAAGACACTGGGGAAGAAATGGAAGAAAATGCCACTGTACCTACAGGACAATTGATATTACATTGATGAAAGGCAAAAGGTAAAAAAATATTTTTTTATTTTTTATTTTTATTTTTTAAACACTTCATTTCTTTGATACCCCAATTTTTTCCTTATATTTTAGTTTTAGTTTCTCTAAATTATTTTGTAATTTATTTCTTATGGTTAAACCTATCATTATTATTTCATTTTCTTATTAATCGAATTTGGCAATATTTTTTGCTTCAGTTTTGAAGAAGTTTTAGATCACAGAAGGGTTACAACTATGACAGGGGAGGATCAAGGGTGTGGGGTGTCAGTGATGGGGGATACATGGGAGGAAGTTCACCTAGGCATGCGTATAAGGTATATAAATATGTTCAAATGTTCATGGGGCATTGCCACAGTGGGTAGAGATTCACAAAACAACCGAAAGATTATTGAATCCTCATCCTGGGGAGCTCTGTCATATTCTCTAATGGAACAGCAACAATCTCCCAAGTACAGGGACAATGACTAGTGAAGAAAGATGGTCCATTGATGGGCCCTTGATATTAATGACTATGATTATGAATTTGCAACATAGCCTAGTGTTGTAGCGTGCCTAAGTGTTACCTCCTAAGAGCCTCCTTGTTGCGTAAATGTGGACTCTCTCTAAGCCAAACTCATCAAATGAATGTATTACCATCCCCTCAGCAAGGGACATGACTCCTGGGGATGAGTCTCCTGGTACCGAGGGATTACTGCCAAGCATTGGCCAGTGATACAACTGGAAGAGACCTTGGATAAAAGGGGAAAAAAGGTAAAGACAAATGAATGTATATGGCTAAGAGAATTCAAAGTGAGTTGGGAGGTCATCCCAGAGGTAACACTTATGCATGTTTTCACAGGATCTCATAGACAGCCAAGTTAGATACTACCCCAAATAGTGGGGTTCCTGAGGGCTCTGGAGATATTCAGGTCCTAAGGTCATGGCAGATAGCTCTGGAGTTTGGTGCCTTGCTAGTGGGCCCTACTTTGGGGTTTGTGCTCCTGAGTGTGACAGAGTTGGACTCAGATGTGACGTCTCTACACATGCTTCTTCTATCCCTTTTATTTGAACCTATAGTTGGTCCTGGAGTTGGTAGTATATGTCCAAGAGACTATAATCTCTGGGCTGGCCATAAGTCAGCTGGGCTCTGAGTCTCAGTAGAGTTGCTACACCTACTCTCCAGTTTATTGGACTCATCCAGGACTACAAAGAAGGAGGTGAGGATGGACAACCACCATACCAAGGAACCAAGAGAGTCTACAACTGCAAACAAGAGATTCCCACTCATCAGGCACATGGGATCGAAGTCCCCTCTCAATTAGAGTTGGAGTGGGCATCACCATCTCAGAATCTTCAGGATTGGGAAATAAAATATGGACCGGAGTAGCTTACTGGTATACTACTATAGACTTATTGTGATTCTAGCAATGGAAGAAATTATATCATTGATGTGAAGACAGTGGCCACTGGAGGTGCTGAAGTCAGGGAGAGGAAAAAAGAAGTGCAATATGGGGGACTTTTTAGGACTTGGAATTGACCTGAGTGACATTGCAATGACAGATACAGGCCATTATATACCTTGCCATAACCTAAAGAATTCAGTAGGAGAGAGTGTAAAATACAATGTAAACTATAATCGATGCCTAAAGGCAATGCTCCAATGCTCCAATCGATGAATGTGTTCATCGATGGCAATGAATGTACCACACTAATAAAAGAAGTTGTAAATGTGGGGAAAAGTAGGAGGTCTAGGAGGTGGGGCACATGGGAATCTCTTATTTTTTTTTTTTATGTAACATTTTATGTAATCTAAGTATCCTTTAAAAATAAATAAATAAATGTTGTAAGGCATGAAATGATATCTCATTGTAGTTTTGATCTGCATTTCCCTAAAACATAGTGATGTTGAGGAACTCTTCATGTGCTTTTAGGTCATTCATAATTCTGCTTTGGAAAAATTTCTGTTTGAGTCTTTTGCCCATTTCTTAAATGGGTTGCATGCCTTTTTTATGTTGAGTTCTATGATCTCTGTATATAACAAAGTGATCAAACTCTTACCAGATTTCTGAAAATTATCTCTCACTCCTAAGGTTGCCTTTTCATTTTCTTTACGAAGTCATTTGAAAAACAAATGCATTTAAATTTGACTCCCATTTATCTATTTTTCTTCCATTGCTTGTGCTTTGGGTGTAAGGTTTAAGAAACCACTACCAACCACAAGATCTTGAAGATGTGTCCCTACATTTTCTTTTGGGGTTTTATGTTTCTAGGTTTTATATTTAGGTCCTTGATCCATTTTGAGTTAATTTTTGTATAAGCTGTGAGATAGGGGTCTTGTTTCTTTTTTTAGCTATCCATATCCTGTTCTCCCAGCACCATTTCTGGAATAGACTGTTCTGACCCAGCTGGTGGGTTTGAATAGCCTTGCCAAATATCACTTGACCATATATGTGAGGGTGTATTTCTGAATTCTTGATTCAGTTCCATTGGTCAATATGACTATCTTTATGTTAGTACCATGTTTTTTTTTTTTTTTTTACCAATTTAGCTAAGTAATATGCTTTAAATTCCTGAAGTGTGAGTCCTCCAACTTCATTCCTTTTAATGGCAATTTTGGCTAATCAGGGCCATTTACTCTTCCAAATAAATTTGATAATTGGCTTTTCCATTTCTGTAAAAAAGGCTGTAGGGATTTTTATTGGGATTGTGTTGAATCTGTAAATCAGTATAGGTAGAATTCACATATTATTTATTCTTCCAATCCATGAACACGGAATATCCTTCTATATATTTAGGTCTTCTTTGGTTTCTTTTAGCAATGTTTTGCAGTTTTCTGAATGCAGTTCCTTTATGTCCTTCATTAAGTTTATCTGTAAATATTTGATTCTTTTTGTTGCTATTGCAAATGGAATTTTTTTTTATTTCCTCCTGAGATGTTCATTAGCACTGTATAAAAACCACTGAAATTTGCATATTTCTCTTGTTTCCTGAAAGTTTGCTGAATTTGTCTATTAGTTCTAGTAGCTTTGTTGTGGACGTTTTGGGATTTTCTAGATATAGGATCATACCAGTGAATAGGGCATGTTTTAATTTTTCCTTTTCTGTTTGGGTGCCTTTATTTTCTTTTTCTTACCTAATTGCTCTAGCTAGAACTCCCAGTACAATATTGAATAACAGTGGTGACAGTAGGCATTCTTGCCTGTTCCTGATATCAGTAGGAAACCTTTCAGTCTTTCACCATTGAGTACAATGTTAGCTATGTGTTTTTCATATATGCACTTTACCATGTTGAGGAATTTTACTTCTAGTCCTGTCTTTTGGAGTTTTTTTTATCAAGAAAGAATGTTGTATTTTGTCCAATGCCTTTCATGTGTCAATTGAGAGGATCATAAAAAATTTTTTCCTTCAGTTTATTAATATGGTGTATTACACTAATTGATTTTCTTATGTATAAAGACCCTGGCATACCTGCACTTGTTTGTGGTGTATAATTCTTTTACTATGCATTTGGATTCAGTTAGCAAATATTTTGTTGAGGATGTTGCATCTATATGCATTAGAGAATTTGGTCTTTAGTTTTCTTTTTTCATAGTATCTTTGTCTGGCTTTGGAATTAGGGTGATGTTGGCTTCATAGACTCAGTTTGGTACCATAACCTCCTGTTCAATTTTCTGGAAGAGTTTCAGCAAGATTGGTATTAAATCATTTTGAATTATGGGTACAATTTTCCTGTGAAACTATCTGTTTCTAGGATTTTCATTTTGGGGAGATTTTCAATTATTGTTTCAATCTTATTACTTATGATTGGTTTGTTCAGATATTCCCTTTCTTCTAGGGTCAGTGTAGGTTATTTGTGCATTTCTAGAAATTTGTCCATTTTGTCTATGTTGTCTAGTTTGTTGGCCTACAATTGTTCATTTTTGAAAGAGAGTCTCACCAGATATAAAATTTTTGGCTAGCAATTCTTTTGTTTTAGCAGTTTAAATATTTCATATGACTATCTTCTTGTCTCCATAGTTTTTGTTTAGAAATTGGCACTTAATCTTATTGGGTAAATCCAAAGTCCTGTCTTCTTCATAATTTTCATGGATATTTATATTGCTCCTTTGGAAGGGCTATCATTTCCTGTTTCTTTGATTATCTTTTAATCTTTTGCTGTACAGTGTACATTTTAATATTTTAAAGTGTTTACCCTGGGATTTTATCCCTGAGCTCTCTGTTCCTGAAGTTTGTATCCCAGTAGTGATATGACAGACATTTTCTTGAATATCAGAAGATAAAATGAAACAATGCAAAGCACAAAGCACTTTCAGTGGCTTTGCAAATTGGCGCTGCTTCCACTGGGGGTCTACCTCAGAGATTAGCTCACCTATCAAGAAGTTAAGCTCCAGGAAATTGTGAAGTACAAGGTCCTCTTTCTTTTATCTGAGTCTTGTTTGGCTTTAATCCTGTTCTCTTCCTGGTCTTGTGCTTTTTAGAGGCCTTAGGAGTTCCCCCATTTATAGTTTACAGGCATTTTAATGAATGCACCTTCTGCCTTTTAAATATACTTTCACCCCTTCCCAGTACTCCCTTGTGAGGTTCAAAGCAGGCAGTCCTTTGCCCCAGGCTGCTTTTAGAAAATTGTTTTTCACACTGCTCTAGTGTCTGCAATGTGCTTCTCTGTGTTCTGGACAAATTTTGGAAGGGCAAAGCCAAGAGCAGTTTCCTAGTTTAGCTTTTTAGACTTCTTCCTGATAGACTGGCACTGGCATACAAGCACTGCATTATACAGGTAGGGGCTACTCTGCTCCCTCTGGGACAGGTGCAGATTGCAATCTGGCTTAGATCAGGCAATCTTTTATCCGAAGCAGCTGGTCAAAAGCAATGATCAGGGATCACACAACACCTACCCCCTCAGAGTTTGGAGGTCTTTATGTCCCACTCTGGCATCAGCAAGGTCTAAGAGAGATACTCTAAATACAACATCATTTATAAAATTATGGAAAGAAAAGTGTACTGAATAGGGTTTAAAACTTACTAAGCACAAAGGTAACAACTGATATATTGGAGAGTATATATACTAAGAATATATTTTCAGGAAAAGACAACATTGTGAATGTGAAAATGCAAGTATGGGAAAAGATAGTTGAAATATATAACCCACTAAACTCTCTTATTTAAGTAATATAAAGGAATTGAAGAAGCCAATGGAAAACAAAGGACACCCTAATTTAAATAAAAATAGCAAAATACTTGAGTAGGCACTTTACAAAGAGAATATTCCAATAGCTCCACATATATTTAATGGTACACAAACCCATTAGTTATCATGAAAATACACTTTGCAACCACAATGAGATATCACTATAGTAGCTAAAATTAGAAACTTTAATAATTAATGGTCAATGATGGATAAACAGAGACCAAAATTATCATCCTGTTAACAACTAGAAAAATTGATAGACCATCTCACCCCTCATTTTCCAGAGAGCAGAAAAAAGGCATCACACTTCAGGAAGGAAAAAAATTAAGGTAAAACCTAAGATCATTTCAGATTTCTGTCAAGAAGCACATTCCAGAACACTGAGCTAGAAAGGGGATCATCCCAAACAGAGCATGACTATCTTGCTGAGTTGAAACTATGGATATTATTTTCAAGGAAGCTGATGAAGCTAGAAATTGCTGGGGAAAATCCAGAAGAGAACAATCTATCCAGAAAAAAAAATACCATATATATGAATAGGTGTTTTGATAAGTCTTTCCTTAATATTAAAAGCATATGTGTAGGGTTAAAACCCCCCAAAGCTGGCAAAATGGTGACCAAGGAGGTGAGAACCAAGCACTTCTCAAATCTCATACAGGGCACAGAAGTTTCAATTTACAAACAGCTAACATAGCGGGTGTTGATTCCTTAGGGCATTTACTAAAGTCCTCAGAAAGACTAAACCTTGGTTTTGGGGACAAAACTACATATCTCTGTCTACTTAGAAACCACATAAGACAAAAAGGCATATACCAGGGCAAAATATCAGGGATTAAAACAAATGGAAGTGGAAATGGAATTGAAAATGAAAATGAAATAAAATATTGTGAACCAAATATTCCTACATATGTAAGGAAAGGAAGAAGTCAACTCAAATATTATGTGAACATGGACCATCTTGTTGAATATGAACAGAGCAAAAATTATGGAGATGAGAAATCAGATTTTAATAATTTTTCACATGAGTAAGGAACTCTATTTTATCTTTAAAATTGCCCTACTATTTACTAATGGATAATAATAGAAGATTCATATTGTTTAAATTTTGAGGAATACCTGTTATATCATCAAAATATTATTAGTATGGTATTATTTGCTATTATTTGGTTTTATCATATAATTTGAAATGTACTTGATATAAGTAGTATCAGAAATGGGATAGAAATAAACTTTTGAGCTTTGGATTCATACAATGATTTTGGTTAGTGTATTTTTTGTTCAAGTTCATCATCTTCCATGATCAAATTCTGAAATACCTATTAACTTTTCTAAGGAGGAATAATAGAGTGCTAGTTATTACAATTATCTCTTGGAGATAGATATATATTTGCCTTATTAAAATGCTAGTTTCCCATTTAATGATAATTAAGGCAATTGGGAATTGATAATGATAATTGGGAAAGATAGAAGAAATCATACCCTACTTCCTAAATTCCAAACTTAAACTCAACTCATCCCTTTACTTGGAGGTTCATAAAAGGAAGTCTCTTCACCCTTAACTTACTTCACAAAGTAGTGAGAATTTTTTTCCTATTTTGGGATTTGACTTTTCTCATTTGTGGCTCTTCATATTACTAGATGCCTTTGAGATCTGGCTGATCCCAAACAGACTTATTTTTCTCTCTCTTTTTTGGCTCTTCTGGAGTAATCTCTTTGGAGAAGTTTGTCCTTTCCCTGGGATCTAGGATTCTTTTGCTTGTGATTGGAATGTAAGCCAGTTCAGTTTAATGGAGTAGAGTGACAGATCTCCAATAAAATTCAACTTAACGTTACTAAAGCTGACCTAATAATTCCTTTGTAACAGTCTTAGTTATTTTTCTCAAAACTCAGAATATATCTGCTATTAATTGACACACTAAAATGTCAAAAATCTTGATTGGAAGGACAATTCTGTCTATTCTAAGTAGTAAGCTTAGAAATTATATATACTGTTGCATACTGAGAAAACATTTTGTTAAAATTAGGATAGACATCAGTCATAGAAATGGATTTAATAAAGACCCTATTAAAATTTTGAGTCTTTTATTTGTCTTCATGTTGAAGATCAAGGTAATTCTTCAAGTGGAAATGCAACAGTAGAAGTGTCAAGAAGTAAGTACTTTTGTTTCTACAAGGTTAGGCTTTCTGAACCAATTAAAAGACATTTGTGGAATTGTGGGAAGATGGCATCCCACTAATAGGCAGAATTCAATGCTCTCACAAAAACAATGGAGAAAGAGTCAAAACCTATGCTGGTCAGCAGAGTAGGACAGTGCTCCACAACTCCCAGGAGGGAGAGGGACAGAGAGAGGAAGAAGGCAAAAGAACAAACTTGAATTAGCAAGCCCCAGAGGCAGCTGGCAGGGGATCCCATCCCCCACCACAAGATATTAAGATACATGCCTCACTGTGTCCAACTGAAAGGAGAACTTGTATCTTCCTCCCTGTCAGCTGTTTCAAGGGAAAAAAGAGGGGGTTGGGGGGGTGGTTTCTTCAGTGATTTCAGCCAGCAGAGCCTGCTTTCAATCTCCAATCTGGAGATTCACACACAGGAACACAGGAAAGCCCAGACTGAAACACCTCTGTGGAAAGGTGTGCTTATGAGCTCCATCTTCTGGCCTGTCTGAAATTTGCATGGACAAAAACTTCTTTCTTCTATCTGTATCCTAACCCATGGGAGAGAATCTGTTCCCCACTAGTGAGCACTTGGCCTAATTTTGGTAACTTAAGGTGGGCAATTTTAAAGACAAAATGAGTTGAACCAAATATCAAAGAAGAGCTGTGAAAAAAATAAGCAAGAGATAGAAATTGGCCATCAGTTTAAATTCACCAACACATTCAGTTGCTTAGACATCAGCAAAAAATTACAAGCCATACTAGGAAACAGGAAGGGATGGATGGCTCAGTCAAAAGAACTAACCAGATATCCTGAAGAGATACTTCAGGATCTCTTGGGTTTAAGAAAATTAATCATATAATAATCACTCAACTTTCCTAAATCACTTAAAAACATTTAAAGAAAATATAAATAAAGAAATAAAATATATTAAGAAGACACTGGATGGGCATAAAGGACAATATGAAATCCAGCAAAGAAAAATAACAGACCTTATGGGAATGAAAAACAAGATAGATGAGATTGAAAATACATTAGAAATAAGCAACAGTGAATAAAAATATTTAGAGGCACATAAGAGCACATTTGAAATGCTCAAAGACAGAATTAGTGATTTTGAAGGCAGAATATCTGAACTGGAACAGATAGAAGAACAGGAAGAGAAGGGAATGGAAAAATGGAATAGAGTCTCAGCTGATGGATATATGAATGGAAGCATCACATATATACATATACATATATATATACATACAAACAGACAGCCATGTATAATTTCATGCACATACACAACCAATTTGTTTGATGGCATTGGTTGCTGATTTGGGTGTGAGATCTGACTTATTTTGCAAGAGAATCTCTTAATGAGAGATATCACTCTAGCACGACTGTGTTTCAAGGAAAAGACAAAATGACTTGTTAAAATTTATTTTAGCTGCAAGACAAAAAATTTGTTAATCTGAGTATAGTGATCAGTACAAAGCTATAAAATAGATTTAAAGTTAAGACCCATTAAGCCAGTGTTTCTCATTCTATCATTGAGGAAGGACTAGTTTTTTTCTCACTTTTTTGAGTAGTATTAATTTTGTAAAATATAATGAAAATGAAGGAGTTAGAAAAAACAACACATGAGCTCAATTTTTATTATTAAATCAGACAAATATTTACTCTGTCAAATTGCTATAAAATTTTCTAAAAGCTTCCGTTTAATTTCTGTATATCGTCAAGCATCAGAAACAGTTCATCAATCTGCTCTGTTCTACAATAACCCCTACACTAAAATTTTCTGATAGCTTGAATCCACAGTTTCAGTATTTTCTATTTCTCTGAGAGAAATACTGTTCTTTTGACCGAGTCATTGAAAGCTTGTTTCAGTGTTTGCTCCACAGAGTATATATAAATGGGCTTATCCTTGGTCCAGTGGAAGTAGTGAGTACTGAGACACCCTTATTAACTACGTCCATTTCTTTTTTTCCTGAAGCTTTAATGTAAATGAAGATGCAGCTTCCATAGGAGATGAATATAACAATTATATGGTAAGAACAGGTGGAAAAGTCCTTTTTTTTTTGCTGGGCAGAGGGTAACTTTAGAATTATCTTGATGATATATATGTAGGAAAGAATTACACATACAATTGTTATCATAAAGGTAATCACAGAAGCTACTATAACTCTCTGCTCTT
>JAQZBX010024787.1:18655-30028 GCA_029593785.1 Cabassous unicinctus
ACAATTGTTATCATAAAGGTAATCACAGAAGCTACTATAACTATCTGCTCTATGAACCATGTGTCTGAGCAAGAACACTTGAGGATAGGAGATATATCTCAGCCAAAATTATGAATGACATTGGAGTCACATGATTCCAGATTTAAGCCTAAATTAAGTGAAAAGATTCTGATCAAGAGACCACCAACCAAACCACAGAAGACAAAACTTCTGCACGCTTTGCTGCTCATCATGTCCACATATTGGCATGGTTAGTAGATGGCCACACAGTGGTCATAGTATATGATGGCCAGTAGAAAAAATTCTGTTCCTCCAAAGAGTGCAAATTAAATAATTGACTAACACAAGCTCTATAAGTAATGGTATTTCTCCTCTAGACATACTGTAAAGGAATCTGGGAATATAGACTGTAGTGAATGAGATCTCTAAGAAGGAGACATTTTTGAGGAAAAAGTACTTGGCAGATTTAAACTGAGAATTCACTAAAGTGAGGGCGATGACTGTCAGATTTCTTGTCACACTGAACTTATGAGGTGACAAGCAGAAAGATAAAGATGAGAACTTGTGAATCCCAGGAGGATGAATGCTATTGGTCCTATATGATTTCTCATCACAGACTCCTGACTTCAGGCTAATCTGCTTATATAATTGAGGTTGGAAATGAAGAGTGCTATGAAAAATCATGTTACCAATGGAGACTAACAATGGACACTAGGAATTGCAATTAATGCAATTTACATAATTTTCTTATTGGACTTAACTATGACTCTTGTGAATACATGGTTGACCTCAGCTCTAACTGTGAATTACATGGTTAGTTAAGGGAAGGTTTCCTCAAACTTATTTTCACTGTCCTACAGTCCTTATTTTTATAGCTCTTTCTCAAATTTCTTTCTTCAATTAATTTAGGTTGAAAAATATTTGTTCAATTCAATTTAGATATGGGATTAGAAAAGACCACTGATGTTGTTCCTTTGATAGATAGTCTTTTGCTTCCAATAACTTTTCAATACTCGCAAGTGGAATTTTAAAAAATCAACAGTTTCATGTTTTGGTTTAAAGTGCTGGTTCTTTATTAAATTCTAGTACAAAGCTGATGATTTGGTGATCTAAGCAGATGCTTTATGTCCATTTGCATTAGAACTTGAAAAAAACTGGGCACTGCTTGTCTAATGGTTTTAAATATATAAAAGAAAAAATAGTTTTAAAAAGTTCCCATTCTGTGTTCCTATCCACTGACAATCACTGAATTTCTGACACTTGATTTCCATTCTTGTTCCTTCTAAAATAGGGTACAGTGTTTTGTTGCACTAATATAACTAATGTAAATTAAATACCACCTAAAAACTCAGTAAAAATTCTACTATCTGCTCTTTAGCTCTTCAGGTGATTCTGAAACACACCCAGTTTGAAAAACATTTACTAAAATGATTAAGCTATATATACTAAAAGAATATAGCTACTATTGTTTAGGATTAAATTAGGATCAGGTAAAGTTGAAATCCTGTCACTTGTTTCACTATCAAGATTACATATGTTTACATCAGGCTTAAAATAACAAAATATTTTTGATGTTTGACCACAGACTTATTTTTTAAGCCTTACCCTCCCTAGCCCCTCCTCTTTGCTATCTCTCAAACTTCTCAGGCAATTTCCTTAATCAAGGACAATACCTGGATTTCTCCATAGATAGTTGCCTCAATCTTCTATCTTCCAAGTATTTACTAAGAACCATCTTCTCATTGAGGCTTGATCCACTGCACTATGCAAAATAGTCCTCACATTGGTATCCCTCTTCCTTGTCTAATATTGTTTTCTCTTTAAATCGACAACAATCTAAAATATTATGTACTTTGCTAATTTATCTTCTTTATTTTCTGTCTCCCTAAATTAGAATATAAGGTCCAGCTGTGATTCTATCTACTTTGTTAACTGCTGTAACATCTCCATCTATTTCAGTGCCCAGAATAGATAACAGGTTTTCAATTAAAACTGGGTTAATGAATAACTGTTGTGCCTTAAAATCTGGAAAAAAATGATAGTACCTGGCCTATTGCTTTAGTTTCCTAGGTTAGTTAAGCAAATATCATGAAATGGCTCAGTTTATACAATGGTAATTTGTTCATTAATGGATTTGAGGTGGGGAAAATTTCCAAATCAAGGCATCATCAAGGTGATGCTTTCTTCCTGAATATGAGCATTCTGGGCCGGCTCCTGTCAATCCTGGCTTCTCTGTCAAATGGCAAGGAACAGGGAGCATTGCTGGTCTCTCCCATCTCTTCTGGGTTTTCTTGATTTCAGCTTCTTGTTTATATGACTTTCTCTCTCTCTTTGTCTGAATTTCAGTTCTCTTATATAGGACATCAGGAATAGGATTAAGACCCATTCTGACTGAGGTAAGACACACTTTAACTGAGGTAACGTCATCAAAAGTCCTACTTACAATGGGTTCACACCCACAGGAATGCATTAGATTTAAGAATGCATTTGCTGGGTATAGCTGTTGGACAATTTGATGTAATTATGAATTCCAAAAATGTAATTGGATCATGCTTGTAAACTGATCTGTTAATCTGGGCATGATTACGTTATGATAAGGGCATTGATGGGGCCACCTCAGTAGAGCTTTGAGCCTTGGTGGGTGGGGGAATCGAATATAAAAGGCATGGTAAGAACAAAGCTGAAGCAGTTTTTTGAGAAGCAGTTTTAATGTTGGAGTTTTGATGTTGGAGAGAAGGCCCCAGGAGAAGAGATGTGAGCCATTCGCCTGGTAGTCTACAGCTGACCTTGTGGGGGAACCAGAGGAGCTAAGCCTGGAGAGAAATGCAGCCCCAGGAATAGAGGAACCCAAGAAGCCTGAACCCTGGCAAATGTCGGCAGCCAGTCCTAACACGTGACAATGGACTTTGGTGAGAGAAGAAACTTATCGCTTTATGGCCTGGTATCTGTGGACTTCTATGCCAAATAAATACCCTTTATAAAGACCAACCCATTTTTTGTATTTCACATTAGCACCCCTTTGGCTAACTAATACACTGGGGTACATACAATTTTAAACCACCACACCAGTGCAAAAGTAAGAAATAATGGAATGATGTTTGGGCATGTTTATTTGGAATTGTGTCTAAATACCTAAGAGCTAAGCATTGCTAGATCCTTTTCTAGGGGGTCTGCCAAATATTCCCAATAGTCTGGTTGTTGTGATGGAGGTGAATTTTCCACTTACTCTTTCTTTGCTATTGGAGGCAATCTTTTCCAGGGTCCTCTCCAGGTGTCCTTTTAGATTAAACATAGCCAAATTATGAGGTCTGAAGTTATTGTTGAGTCTCTACTTTTGTACAGTTGCAGAGAATTGTTTCTAGTTTAAATAAAGATCCTGAGTCTTTATCCACAAATATCTATTTTTTAAAACTTTTTAATATGCTTACATAAATAAAACTCAAAATTTCCCATTTTAAGCACTTACAGATTTAGGATTCAGTGGTATAATTATATTTACAGCATTGTGTTACCAGCACCACTATCCATTACCAAAACTTCTTCATGAAAACAAAGAGAAACTCTGTAAACATTAAGCAGTAAGTACTCACACACTCCCACCCAGGCACCTGGTAAAATGTAATCTTCTTTTCAGTCTCTATGATTTTGCATGTCTTGGTATTCCATATAAGTGGATTCATACAATATTTGTCCTTTTTGTCTGGCTTATTGCACTCAACATAATGATTTCAAGTTCATCCAAGTTGTAGCATGTACCAGAACTTCATCCTTTTTCATGGATGAGTGATATTCCACTGTATATATAAACCACACTTTGTCTATTAATTTCTTGATGGACCCTTGGGTTGCCTCCACCTTTTGACTATTGTGAATAGTGATGCAGTGATCATTGGTGTACAAATATCTGTTTGAGACTCTGTTTTAAATTCTTTTGGGTATATACCTAGAATTGAGATTTCCAAGTCATATGGTGATTCTGCATTCAACTTTGTGAGTAAAGATCAAAATGTTTTTACAGTGGCTGCATCATTTTTATATTCTCAACAACATGAGATTTCCTATTTTTTCTGCATCCTCACCCAACACTTGTTATTTTCTGTTTATTTAAGAGCCACCCTCTGAGTGGGGGAAAGTTGTATCTTATTTTGTTTTTTTTGTGTGTTTCCCTGGTGACCAATGTGATGGTTAGGCTAATGTGTCAACTCAGCCAAGTAATTGTGCCCAGTTTTTGGTAAAGTAAGCACTGGGCTAATTGTAATACAAGGACACTTATGGGCTTTACTCATCAGTGAGTTTACTGCATAGATGGCTAATTATATATATGATCAACCTGGGAGTTTGCCTTCAGCAATGAGTGATGTTTTATCTAAGCATTTGAATGCCTTAAAAAGGGAAGTGATTTCAGCATTCAGAGAGAATTTCCCAGGTCATCTCTGGACAGCCAATGTCTCCCAGAAACTCATCAAGGACCTTCATTGGACTTTCATCAGAGCTCCTGGTTTGCAGCCTGCCTGCAGAACCTGGACTTGGACTTCCCCATGGTCACATGAGAGACTCTTAAAAAATCTCATAGTATTTACAAATATCTCCTGTTGATTCTGTTGCCCTTTGGCCTCTTGGTGAGTCCCTTACAATCAGTTGACTAAGGAAGAGAAAACTTGGGCCTGGATTACAGATGGTTCAGCACGTTAGGCAGGTACCACCTGAAAATGGACAGTTGCAGGACTGCAACCCTTTCCTTGGACATCCCTGGAGGATAGTGGTGAGAGCAAATCCTCCTAGTGGGTAGAACTTTAAGTAGTGCACGTGGTTGTTCGTTTTGCTTGGAAGAAAAAATGCCCAGATTTTTTTTTGTTTGTACACTGATTCATGGCTGTTGCCAATGGTTTGGCTGGAGGATCAGGGACTTTGAAGGAATATGATTGGAAAATTGGTGACAAAGAGGTCTTGGGAACAGGTATGTGGATAGATCTTTCTGAGTGGGCAGAAAACATGAAAATATTTGTGACCCAAGTGAGTGTTCAACACAGGAAGATTTTAATAAAGTGGATAAAATGCCCCACCCTGTGGCTAGCACTCAGCCTCTTTCCCAAGCCTCTCCTGTCATTGCCCAATTGGCTTATGAACAAACTGACCATGGAGTAAGGAATGGAGGTTATGTATGGGCTCAGAAACAATGACATCCTCTCATGAAGGCTGACTTGGCTACAGCCACTGCTGAATGCATAGTCTGCCAGCAGCAGAGACCCCACTCAGCCCCAGATATGGCAACATTCCCTGTGGTTATCAGCCTGCTACCTGGTGGCAGGTTGACTGCTTTGGGCCAATTCCACTGTGGAAGGGGCAGTTATTTGTTTTAACTGGTATAGACACACACCCCAGATATGGGTTTGTATTTCCTGCACGCAATGCTTCTACCAAAACTAAAATCTGTGGAATTACTGAATGTGTTATCTACAAACATGGCATTCTGCATGGCATTGCTTTTGATCAACGAACCCATTTCACAGAAAATTATGTGCAGGAATGGGCACATGTCCATGGAATTCACTGGTCTTACTATGTCCCCATCACCGTGAAGCAGCTGGATTAATAGAATGGTGGAATGGCTTTTGAAGACTCAATATTGGTACCAACTAGGTGGCAATACCTTGTAGGGCTGGGGCAACATTCTCCAGGAGGCTGTGTATGATCAAAATCAGTGTCCACTCTATGCTCCTGTTTATTCCATAACCAGGATTCATGGGCCCAGGATTCAAGGGATGGAAATGGGAGTGGCACTACTCACTAGTACCCCTAGTGACCAACAAGGAAAATTTTTGCTTCTTGGGCTCCTCTCACCTCTGAATCAACAGGCAAAAAAGGGATTTACTGTACTCATTCGGGTGATTGATCCTGACTATCAAGGGGAAATAGGACTGCATCTACATAATGAGGGTGAGGAAAAGTTTGCCTGGAATACAGGAGATTCTCTAGGGGTCTTAGTACTGCCATGCCCTGTGATTAAATTCAATGGAAAATTGCAAAAACCTAATCAAAGCAGGATTAACAGTGGCCTAGAATCTTCAGAAATACAAGTTTTGGCCATCTCACCTGGCAAAGAATGTCAGCCAGCTGAAGTGCTTTCTGAAGGTAATGGGAACATGGAATTGGTAGTGGAAGAAGGTAGTGATAAATATGAACTTCAACCACATGACCAGTTACAGAAATTAGGACTATAATAGTCATGAATCCTTGTTCCTTGTTTTGTTATTAGTATGACTGTATATCTACATAAAACAAATTTCTTTGTTTTCTCCCCCAGCATTTTCCCTTATCTTATGACAAGTTGTATTAGTTTCATGTCATAATATTTAAGGGAGGCAAGTTTAAGAGTGAATATTACCCTAGGATTTGCACCCTATTCTATAGGGAATTAATGCATTTCTGGTTGTACAGTGGAGAGCTGAACATTGTTAGGTGGAAATATATATATATGCCTGTTATAGTTTTTGCTTAGAGACTAAATATGGTTTAAGGTAATGTGTATGGTTGCTGAGTTCACAAGGGGTGGACTGTGATGTTTGGGCTAATGTGTCAACTCGGCCTGGTAATTTGCCCAGTTTCTGATCAAGCAAGCACTGGGCTAATTGTAATACAAGGACATTTATGGACTTCAATCATCAGTGAATTTACTGCATCGATGGCTGATTACATCTATGATCAACCTGGGAGATTGCCACCAGCAAGCAGTGAATTATTATCTATTCTATTGAATGCCTTAAAAGGGGAAGTGATTTCAGCATTCAGAGACAATTTTCCAGCTTGCCTTTGGAGAGCCAATGTCTCCCATAAACCCATCAAGGACCTTCATTGGACTTTCATCAGTTCTACTGGTTTGCAGTCTGCATGCGGAACCTGGACTTGTGCATCCCCACAGTCACATGAGATACTCATAAAATCTCATACTATTTACAGATATCTCCTGTTGATTCTGTTTCCCTAGAGAACCTTCACTAATACAACCAATGATGTTGAATCTCATTTCATGTGCTTAGTGGCCATTTGTATATCTTCTTTTCAAATCCCTTTTCCATTTTAATTGTGTTTTTTGTTTGTTTATTGTTGAATTACAGCACTTATTTTTATATTCTCGATATTAAACTTTTATCAGATATGTAATTTGCAATTATTTTCTCCCATTCTGTGGGTTGTCTTTTGCTTCTCTGTTAATGTGCAAAATTTTAAATTTTGGTGAAGTTAATATTTTTCTTAGGTTGCTCCTGCTTTTGGTGTCATATCTAAGAAATCACTGCCAAATATAAGATGATGAATCTTTTGCCTTGTTTTTTTCTAAGCGTTTTATGATTTTTAGTAATTATCTCTAGTTTCTTGACCTATTTTCAGTTAATTTTTGTAAATATGTGAGGTAGAGATGTAATTTCATTTTTTTGCCTTTGTCTGTCTAGTTTCCCCAGCATCATTTGTTGAAGAGACTATTCTTTCCAAACTTAATATACTTATAGTTTTTAAATTCTTATTATTTCTTATTATACTTATTTAATTCTTCTTTATTTCTTTCAGCATTTTGTTACAGATTTCATTCTACAAGTCTTTCACCTCTTTAAATTAAATTTATTCCTAGGTATTTTTTTCTTTTAGCTACTACTCTAAATGGAATTATTTTCTAATTTCCCTTTATGATTGGTCATTGTGGTGTATAGAAAACAATATATTTTAATATTGCATGTTAAAATTTTGCCAAATTTGTTAGTGCTAAAGTTTTTTTTTCCTTGTCTAATTATTCTGGCTACTACTTCTAGTACAATATTGAATAGCAGTGCTGAAAGTGGCATCTTTATTTTTATTTTTGATATAAGGGAGGAAGTTTTGAATCCTTCACCATTGAGTGTAATGTTAGCCATGGGTTTTACATGAATTTCCTATATCCTGTTGAGGATGTTTCCTTCAATTCCTATTTGCATGTTTTTTGTTGTTGTTTTTTTTCCATGAAAGGGTGTTGGATTTTGCAAAATTCTTTGTCTGCATCAATGGAGATTATTACTTGTTTTTATTTTCCCTTCATTCTCTTAATATGGTGTACTAATTTATTGCATTTTATATGTTAAACCACCCTTGCATTCCTGTGATAAAACTCATTTGGCTATGTTCTATAATACTTTCAATAGGCTGTTGATTTTGCTTTGCTAGTATTTTGAGGATTTTACTATCTATGTTCATACAGGAAATTGTTCTGTAGTTTTCTTGTGATGTCTTTATTTGGCTTTGGTATTAGAGTAACGTTGGCCTAATAGAATGAGTTAGGAAGATTTTCCTCAACTTAAATTATTCAGAATAGTCTGTGAAGGATTGGTGTTAACTCTTTTTTTAATATTTGGTTGATTTCACCTGTGAAGGCATCTGGCACTGAACTCTTCTTTTTTGGGAGGCGTTTTGATTATTGAGCCAATCACTTTATTTGTTATAGGTTTGTTGATATTTTCAATTTCTTTCTGAGTTTAGGTAAGTTATGTATTTCTAGCAATTTGTCCATTTCCTCTAAATTATCTCATTTTTTGGTGTACAATTGTTCATAGTATGCTTATATATTCCTTTTAATTTCTGTAAGATCAGTAGTAATGCCCCCACCGTCCTCTCTGATTTTATTTGTATCCTCTTTCTTTTTGTTTTTTGTCAGTCTAGCTAAAGGTTTTTCAATATTATAGATCTTTTCAAAGAATCAACTTTTGGTTCACTGACACTCTCAATTGTTTTTCTATTCTCTATTTCATCAATCTCTACTCTAATCTTTAATATTTCCTTCCTTCTACTAACTTTAGGTTTGTTTGCTCTGCTTTTCCTCCTTCCTCAAGGTGTGAAATTAGGTATTGATTTGAAGAAAGATCTGTCTTCTTTTTTAATGTAAGCATTTACAGTTATAAATTTCCCTTGGAGCACTACCTTTGCTGCATCCATATTTTTTGTTATGTTGTGTTTACAAGTTTGTTCATATCTAAGAATTATTTGATTTCCCTTGTAATTTATTTTCTTTTACTTAATGTTTGTTTAAAGGTGTGTTGTTTAATATCAATGCACCTGTGAATTATTTTCTTCTGTTACTGATTTCTATCTTTTTTCATTTGTGGTCAGAGAGGACGCTTAGTATGATTGCAATCTTTTTAAAGGCAATGAGACTTGAAGTATATTTTGTCAGATATTAGTACAGCCACCCCAGGTAATGTTTGTTTACAATTTGCATGGAATATTTATTCCATCCCTTCACTAAACATATTTGTGTATTTGTCTAAGATGTGTCTCTTGTGAACAACATATAGTATGATCCTGCTTTTCTATCTGTTTTGTCAATCTCTGCCTTTTAATGGAGAGTAAAATCCATTTATATTCAAAGTAGTTGCTGATTAGGTAAGACTTTATTCATTTTGCCTTTTTTAAAAAATATCTTACTCCAGTTTTTGTCTTTCACAGCATCTATTGCTGCCTTATTTGTTTATAGTTGATCTTTTGTAGTGAAACAGTTTATTTACTTTCTCATGCTCTTTATTGTGTATTTTTTTTAGATATTTTCTTCGAGGTTACCATGGATTTTATACTCAAAATACTTAATCTGTGAGGATCTACTTTTACTTGATAACAACTTTTAATTTCAATAACATATACAATCTCTACACCTCTTCTCTACCCCATATGCATTCTGGGTTAGGCAACCCAAAAGAGTGCCTTGAGTCAGTCTTCAGGGATCAGTTTAGAGCAGACATAGAAATACACTAAGTTAGAAGTGCTAATATCCAGACACCAAGGACCTGCATTGGGAATGTGAGCTACCATATTGGGAATGCAGGCCTCTGGGCCACCATCAGTCCCACAGATTGCTTTCTGGAGCTGGTGGTGGGGGTAGTGCCCAGGGCTAGGAAAGTTACCCTACAACTTTCCTACTGTTTTTAACTTTTCTTTTACTTGATTCATGTTTTGCTTGGTTGTTATTTATCCTTTATTATTTTCTAGGGTTCTGAGAGAGTTTGTTCTGACATATTCTGCTTGTTTTTTTAAAAAAATATTTTTATTGATGGGGTTGCACTATGTTTGTGTTAACCCTCTATCATGCTGACATCATTGTCCCACAAGACTATCTATTAACATTATAATCACAGTGATTCTGTTTCATTCTTCTGGATTAGGACTACATTAGAGAGTGTTAAGAATTTTTTTCCACTTACCTAATCCCCTACCTCATATTCTAAAGTTACTCTAAATAATATTGCAAACCTATCAACATTTAATACACCTTAATTCACTTATGTTCACATCATGCATCATCATTAAAAATATATAGATTTTTTTTGTTTACTTTCATAATCTATTTTCTCTGTGTAATGTAAAGATACATGAGAGTACATTTTTATGTATGTAAATTCAGTGCTATTTTTCCAAAAAATAAAACAATACCTGACTCAAAATAAATACTCAATGAATATTTTTTGAATGGATAATTATTGCTGCTGGAGAAGTTAGTATATAAGGTATTCATTGAAAATTTTTTATTCCTTTGTTTTTTGACTCTTAATTCTTACTACCATTAGATGATATTTTTCAAGTCTTAGCAAATAAAAATATAATTCCTCCTTATACTACTGCTAAACACTTGGCTTTTTTTGGTCATTAATTAGATTTGAAAGTTTAATATCTACTCATCCCACCATTACTTCACTGAAGATATGTTTCTTAAACTTTTAATTTTATAAACTAAATTCAAATACCATTTAGTAGTCACTAAATTAAATAATATTTAATTCTAATTATAATAAATGCAAGACCATGGTTTAAAAAATGGAATTGTAAATATAAATGTGTTATTAATGGTTCCACTCACAAGGTCTAAATAAGATGAAAGATGAGAAGTATAATCCCAAATCATGAAACAACAGTAGTGGTCATTATTTATTTTATAACATTTTTCTGGAAATTTTATTTAATACATTTAATGAAGGTTTCATATAATTTGGTTAAATTATTTGGAAAGAGATGATACATTATGATTATTAGAATATTGCTAAATGTTTTTCTTGCATAAAACATTCAGTTTTGCAAAGTTGCCATACAGCAATCAACAATAATAAAAATAGTTTGCTTGAGATCAATGATAATGATTTAGAAAATACAATAGAAAAATGATTTCTTTCACATTATAAAATGTATCAGAAAAGAGTGGAAGTCTTAAAGAATGCTCTAAACTCTGCTGCATAAGATATAAGAAGTGGCTTGAGTAAAATGAGAAAAAAAACTTCATTTACTACCAAATTGGAAAAGTCAGCATTGTAAAGACCTCATTCTTATCACATGTATTAGTCAGTCAAAGGGGTGCTGATGTAAAATACT
>JAQZBX010024788.1:0-29952 GCA_029593785.1 Cabassous unicinctus
TACAGCTCAATGGACTCACCCAAATCACCTGGTGAGGAGACGATGATGGACAACGGCCATCCCAGGGAATGGAGAGACTGCAGCCGCAGGCAGGATAATCCCATCCACCATATCCATGGGATATAAGCCCCTCTCACTTGGAGGTGGAGTGGACATCACCATCCCAAACTCCTCAGGATTGGGGGAAGAACTATGGACTAGAGTGGACTTAATCGTATTCTGTTGTAGACATAATGTGATTCAAGCAATGGAAGAAATTACAATAGTGAGGTGGAGCCAGTGCCCACCGGAGGCTTTTGGGGCAGGGCAGGGAAAAGCAGTTGTTATACAGGTGCTTTTTCAGGATTTGGGAATTATCCTGAGTGACATTACAATGACAGTCATAGGCCATTTTACATCAGCATATAACATGCAGAACTATGTGGGAGAGAGTGTGGTCTACAATGCGAACTATGGTCCATGCTTAGTGGCAAAGCCCCAGGATGTATATATCCATTGCAGGTGATGTGCCACACTAATGAAAGATGTTTATGTGGGATGTTGTGGGAGGTGTGGGAGGTGGGGAACATGGAAATCCCTGTAATTTTTATGTAACATTTATGTAATCTAAGCATCTTTTAAAATATGAAAAACAAACAAACAAACAAAAAAACCCCAATTAACTCGGGAGCAGATGTGTCTCAAGCAATTGGGTACCCACCTCCCACATGGGAGGTCCCAGGTTTGGTTCCCCAGTACCTCCTAAAGAAGATGAGCTGACACAACGAGCTGATGCAATGCAATGAGCAGATACAACGAACAGACCAACGAGCAGGAAGCGGATGTGGCTCAAACGGTTGGGCACCTGCCTCCCATGTGGGAGTTCCTGGGTTTGGTTCCCTGTGCTTCCTAAAGATGAGCAGACATGAGTAAACACAACAAGCAGACAATGAGCAGACAGATGAGGGAGCCATCTCAGGGAGGAGGGAAACAATTAACTCAAAACGAATCTGTAGATCTAAGTGATAGAGCTAAATCTCTTAAAAGTTTGGGAGAAAACATTGGAGAAAATCTTTGTGACATTGGATTAGGCAAAGACTTCTTAAGCAGGACACAAAAAGCACAATCTATAAAAGAAAAAAATAATAAAATAGACCTCATCTTTATCATCTTTATTATTTTAAAATCACATGCTTATTACACATTAGGCTTTTAGGTCTTTATTGTTTCTTTTAATTACAAAAGTGATATTGTGTTTGTTATTACAATGCAAACACAGACACTCACAGAAGATCTTAAGCAATGCACATACACACATTAACATATAGGGATTTTAAAATACTAATGGGATCATAATATATGTATTATTCTATGAGTTGTTTTGTCCCCATTTAAAAATAAATTATGAAACAAACAAATAAAAAAACAATAAAAAATAAATAAATCACGCACAATGTTCCCTGTTAGCACATATATATCCAACCCGGTCTTTTAAATAGCTGCATAACACACCAAGTTATGGTTGTACCAACATCTATTTAGGGAGGTGGGTGTGGCTCAATCGATAGAGCTCCCGTTTGCCATATGGGAGGCCCCGGGTTCGCTTCCCGGGGCCTCCTTGTGAGGGCAGACCGGCCCGCCGGGCACGGTGGGCTGATGCGGCGGGACCTCCCAGCAAGGAGGAGATAAGCAGACACAGAAAAAACACACAGCAAATGGGCACAGCGAGCACAGGCAGTGGGGGGGGATAAATAAATGAGTAAATGGATCCTTGAAAAAAAACACATCTATTTAATCAGTCTATATTATGAAACTGTTTTATTAAAGCTGTTTCCGATATTTTTGCTATTAAAAATATTTGCCCATTTATTTTCCTACATGTGCAAGAATTTCTGCATGATATATGTTTAAGTGTGTGATTGTGGGTATGTGCATTTTAAATTTAGATAGAGTCTAGGGTAATTACTCTTCCAAAAAGGTTGTATCCGTTTACATTCCCACCAATAGTATGGGAGAGCACTTACTTTCCTGTAGACTCACCATCATTGACGGATGCTGTCACTACTTGTGTCATTTTTGTGGCCAATCTGCTAAATGAAAAATGGTATTTCACTGTTCTGTTTAACTTTCATTTATTTGATTATAAACGGGGGCATGCTTTCTTTTCATATGTTTATTGACCAATATATTTCTTCTTATCTGAATGGTCTATTTTTCTATTGGGCTTTTTCTTATTGATTTTTAGAACCACTTTGCATATGATAGATATTGACTGTTACTTCATTAGATGCATTGCAAATACTCTTTCTGGGTCTATTGTTTCTCTTTTTAAGTTTTGTTTGTTGTATCTTTTACTATACAGAAGTTGGAACTTTTTATGTAGTCCAATGAATCAATCTTTTTCTTTATAAAGCTTCTGCTTTCTATGCATTGTTCAGAAAAATCTCTCCCCACCCCAAAGTTACACAAGAAGTTGTACATTGTCTTCTAGTATGTAGTGAATTCCTATGCTTCAACTATGTTGGTGATATTTTAATGCTTTAGCTAGGTGTTGTAAACATAGGTGTTTCTTATATTTTTCTGTTTATTCTTTCATGTGCCTGAAATATTTGATAATAAATTATTTATTTATTTTATTTTAGACTTATTTTTATCCTGCCCTCCCCCCTGCCACTTGGTGCTCGCTGTCTGCTCTCTGTGTTCATTAGCTGCATGTTCTTCTGTCTTCTCTTCAGGAGGCACCGGGAACCAATCCCAGGACCTTCTGTGTGGGAGAGAGACACTCAACCGCTTGAGCCACCCCAGCTTCCTGGTTTGTTGTGTCTCTCACTGTCTCTCTTCTATGCTTTTTTTGTTGCTTCATCTTGTTGCGCCAGCTCTCCGTGCGGGCCAGCTCTCTGTGTGGGCTAGCTCTCCACTCAGGCCGGCTCGCTTCAACAAGAGGCCCTGGGAACCAAACCTGGGACCCTCCATATGGTAGATGGGAGCCCAATTGCTTGAGCCACATCTGCTTCCCTGATAATAAATTTTTTAAAAAGAAATTTTAGAAAGGGGAATGCTAATATATTTTTGATGCAGTTGCATTGCCAGAGAAACTCTTAAGTCTGGCAAAAAATATATAAACAGTTAAACAAGACTATTTGACAGTATCTCTAAGTCTATGCAATCCTTAAAGTCTGGAATATGTGCCATCAGGACTTGGCAACTAAAGAGATGGAATCTCCAATGCCAACCTTGGAGCTGACCATGGAGAAGGATAGAAGTGGGACACTGTCCCAGGGAGCAGATCTGGGGCAGTTGAAATGGCTGCCCAAGAAACTCATCCCTGTGCAAGACAGAGTCCCCAGTATTCTTCTTCTTTTTCCATCTTCATTGAAATATAATTAACATACTACAAAATTCACCCATTTAGATTATACCATTCAATGGTTTTTAATATATTTACCGAGTTGTGAAACCATCACTGTAATCGAAGTTCAGAAGATTGTTAGCACTCCAAAATCCGTTTCCATTAGCAGCCACTCACTCCAACTCTGACTCATCCCTCTCCACGAGTCCCCTGCAGCCACTCATCTACTTTCTGTCTCTATGGATTTGCCTCTCCTGGATATTTCACATATAATGGAATCCTACAATGTGGTCTTTTGTCTGGTTTCTTTCATTTAGCATCATGTTTTCAAGGCTTATCCATGTTGTAGCATGTTTCAGTCCTTCACTCTTTTGTATGGCTGAATAATATTCCATTGTGCAGATACCCCACATTTTGTTTATCTATTCATTAGTCCATGGCCATTTGGGTTCTTTCCATTTTTTCACGATTGTGAAGTATGCTGCTATGAACATTAATGCACGATATTGGTATGGACATGTGTTTTCAGTTCTCTTGGATAGATAATTAGGAGTAAGATATGCTGGGTCATATGGTAATTCCATGTTTAAAATCCCCTAGTATTCTCGCTTGCAGGCCATGAGAGGTGTTACGGGCTGTGGTCACCCACTACTTTCCCTTTAACCACGTGGGAATTCATATCACACTTTTCCTTCTCTTTCTACACAAGCAATGCTGGAGGTGATGGGGAGTTAACCCTAGACTTTAATACTGGGCCACTGAGATATGGGCCCTGGAGCTGGACGTCTAACTGGAAAAGACATTGGGCTGCCTCTAATATTTTTCTATTGCTGCTGTTAACAGTTGCCACAAACTCAGGCTTAGAATAGCACTCTTTTAGTATCTCACAGTCTCCACAGGCCAAAAATCCGGGTACAGCGTACCTCAAATGGGTTTTCTGCTTGGGGTCTCCCAAGGTCAAAATCAAGGTCTTGGTGGGTCGGGGTCTTTCCTGAAGGTTCTGGAGAAGGATCCACTGCTAATTCATGTTGTTAGCAGAATTCACTTCTCTGTTGTTGGAAGACCGAGGTCCCATTTCTTTGCCACGTGGCCTCTCCATCTTCAAAGCAGCAATAGTCCTTTGATTCCCTGACTTTCCTCTTCTGTCGCCTCTTTAACTTCTTCTTCTGCCTTCTTCTGCTGCCACCAGCCAGAGAAATCGTTCTGCTTTTAAGGGCTTATGTGATTAATTGAGCCCATTGGCATTACCTCCTTATTTTAAGGCCAACTGATGAGTAACCTTGTTTACATCTGCAAAGTCCCTTTTGCTATGTAAGGAAGCAAATTCATAGGCATGGACGGTTTCCAGAGATTAGGATGGGCATCTTTAGGGGCCATAATTCTGTCTACCACACTTCCATCAGAGGTGGCTATAGGAAGAAGGGTGTGTATGGATGTTGGACAGTCAAGGGCATTAGCTGGGATGTGCATCTCTGTGTGTTTTTTTTCTAATAAAAAAAAAAATTTTTTTTTAACCACCCAGCATCCTTTCCCATTCTTCTGGAGACATATCTTGATTTTCCTCTGGATGACTACCCTGCCCCCGAGTCAGTTGTACTTCTTTATATCTTCCCTGGCTGAGGGTGGGTTCATGGCTCAAGCCTGACCAGTCTGTGCATTTCACTGAGGTCGGTTCAAGGATGAGCATATGACTCAACAAAGGCTATTGAGAATTTGTAGAAACTTCTGGGAAAGAGATTACACATCCTTCCCACTGGACTTGGACATGAAAGGATGTAGGGGCTGGAGCTGCTGCTGCCGTTTTGCAGCCATGAGGGCAAAGCCTGTTGGAGAATGGAACCAACATGGAAGCAGGAGGAACCACAAGATGTCTGTACACTGTGCCCCTGATTAAAGCCACACCTGAAGCAGTCTTCCCTGGAATTTCTAGTTTTGTGAACCAATTAATTCCTTTTTTCTTAAGCAAATAAAATTAAGTGAATGCCTAAAGTGTGTGTTTTGATGGTGCACATCTGTGAAAATATATCACCTTTGGATGTTAGATGCTCAGTGGAGCCAGTAAGACCCCGAGAGAAGGGAGCCAGAGGCATGGGCATAGAATTCCCCATGTGTGGGGAGAATTTGTGCTGGAAGAAAAAGATTGGGGGCTGTTCCTATGGAAGAGGTGTGGGTTGTTTTTTGTTTGTTTGTTTTTAGAGGGGGGCAATTTTTTTTCAATATATATTTTTAACTTTTTATTGTAGTAACATATATACAACTGAAAATTTCCCATTTTAACTACTCGCAAGTTTACAATTCAATATAGTAATTACATTCAATATGTGCTACCATTACCGCCATCCATTATCCCAAATTTGGTAACTTTTAATTTTGATATAATTTCTCATTTACCTAGATTCAGCAACTGTTTACACTTTGCCCCATTTGTTTTATCATTCTCTCTCTCTCTTTCACTACATATATATATATATATATATATATACACATCTTTTTCCTGAATCATCTGAGAGTATGTTGGAGACCTGGTGCCCTTTTACTACTACATATTTCCATCCATCTTTCCTAAAAACAAGGGCATGCTCTTTAATGGCACAATATAGTTATCCAACTCAGGACAGTTAGCATTGATACAATACTATTATCTAATCCCACAATCCACGTTCAAATGTCATCAATTGTCCCTAGATGTCCCTTATAACTATTTTTGTCCCAGACTAGGATGCAATCTAGAAACACATTGTGTTTAACGGTCATACCCTTTCCATCAAGGTGATGATATTTGAACTTGGCTTGGAAACTTGAGCAGGTCCTTGACTTCCCCAGGAGAGAAATCAGAGAGAAGAGCAACAGTGTAGGTGGAAGGGGATTCTGTGGCTGGACCACTGCATACCATTCGAGTGGCGTGTGGATGGGTGAAGATGCTTTCAGAGGCAACTAACAAAGACAAGAAGTCTGGAGCAGCGGGCTCCAGGCTCAGCCCAGGCTCCATCTATCTTTCCGCCTGGTGCCCTCAGCACTGCCTCTCTTGCCTGGCATTTTGCCCCAGGGTCTCAGGTCAGCTGCCACAGACCCACATATGATGCTCTCACACAGGTCTGTTCAAAGAGAGGGAAGAAGGCAAAGGGACGACCCTCCTCTTGCTTCTCGCGTGTCCAAGACAAAGCTCCTCGCCAGACGTCATCGGCAAACCTGAAAAACACTAAATCGTGATTTGGGGAAGAGAAAATAGCCAGGAGACCCTGGTCAAGTCCCATCTGTGTTAGCCACAAGCTGTGCATCCCTCCGCCTCCCTCCTCAGGTCTCTATCCACCTGTGCAACGAGGGTGATCTATTAATGACAGTAATGATAGCGAACTTTTATCGATCACACGCCCTGTGTCTGGCCACCGCTGTGACTTCTTCCTCCATTCCTCGCACTGGCCTGTAAGGGGGGCATTTCTGTGTAGGTCCCATGGAAACTCTGACACCTGCTAATGCAATGAAAACCTTGTTGAGTCAACACCGCTCTTGAAAGTCCCTGAGGCCACCCGTGAAGTGCTGGGTGCCCCAGTTTTGGGTCCACAGCCCTGTCCATGAACATACAGGCCAACATGTAGAAGAAGCATGAGTGGTTTTGCCCGGTTTTCATCACCGTTTAAATGGAACTGTACAAACACGATCCCTGTGACCTGCTTTTTTTTCTCTCTCCCAATAACCTTAGTGAGATTCACCCATGTCCATGCAGACAGAGCTGTGGTTTATTTTCGTTGCTGTTTTGTGTTCCATTGTGTGACAACACCACAGTTCACTGATCCATTGTCCTGCGAATGGACCTTTTGGTTGTTCCCAGGTGCGCCGTTACTGTGGCTGTTGGCTGAGAACTTGACCTATGAGAGGAGTTGTTGTATTGACATGCACACATCTCTTTATTAGTATTGCCAAGTTCTTTTCCAAAGTGCCTTTATCCACATACAGTTCCGCCAGCAGGGCGCCAGGGCTCTCGCTGCTTGACTGTGCCAACATTTGGAACGGCCAATTCCTTCTTCAATTTCTTCCTCAGGATATAGATGAAGCCATCCCTACCCACTCGTTGGGCCCCAGGGAAACGTCTCTCATTTCTTTGCCACCGGCTGGAACCCCCATTACTAGCATCCGTGTTTTCCACAGGTTTCACCTGCAAGTGTTTTGGTTCAGACAGGGCTGCAGTGATGATGTGCATGGAGATGTCTAGGCTTGCTAGGGCTGTCAAACCAAGCGCCACCAACTAGGTGGCTCAAAACAAGAGAACTTTCTTTTCTCATAGTTCTGGAGGCCAGAAGCCTGGAATCAAGGTGTGGACGGGGCCTGCTCTCCCCTGAAACCTGTGGGAGAAAGTTCTTCCTAGCTTCTTCTAGCTTCCTTGGCGTTTCTAGATGTACCTGCCTCCATCTTCACCTGGTCTTCTCCCCTCTGTCTGACTGTGTCCAATTCTCCCCTTCTCCTAAGGACACCAATCATTGGATGAGGGTCCCTGAATCAAGTTTTCACACACAATTCAACACATAATGGAAGGGCCGTGGAAGGCAGAAACCCCATCTGTTTTCCATGTCTCTCTCTCTCATTCTCAGACTTGCCCATACTCTACCTTGGCAAGCTAGGAACTCAACAGAGAACATGCTGGGTGCTGGGCGGGAGAATGGGCCCCATTGGACAGGGGCTAGAGCAAGTTGAGCTGGATCCCCAAACGGGGAGCTCCTCTTTGACCCTGGTCCAGCAGAACTCTGGCATGTGTATCTGGAATGGGCCTCCCTCCATGGGGCTGGCACCCAGGACCCCTCAAGGGGAATAAAGTCGTTTTTTGGATTCTGACCAGCCTTCTGTATGTGATAAGATGAGTTGAGAACCCCAATACATTCATTCACTGTTCGTTGAGGTCCTACTGTGTGCCAGGCTGTGTTTTCAAGACCGAGGATACAGACAAGTTCCCAGTACCTACCCCGGGCCAGTTTGCGCTCAGCTCCATGCCCTGCTCTGTTCTGTATCATGAAGCACTCAGCCCTGCAGGGTGGATTTCCCAGACTCCCTTGCAGCTGGCCTCCTGCTTGATTCAGCCAGTGGGAGGCGCTGGAGGGAGGTAGGAGGATGGGAGAAGCCAGGGAATCTCTCTCCCTTCTTCTCCATCTCAGGTGGCATCTGTTTGTGGTTCTGTCTTTTCTGTGATCCCACAGGACAGGCCTGCTGAGCTTCTCTGGGTGTCCTTAGACCCTGGACTCTGCCAATGCCACCTCCTCCCTTGGTCCCCCCAGCCCTGGAGGTGGCAGTAGCTTCCTGCTGTGGCTAATTTCTGGGTGGCCTCCCTGTCCCCTGTTCTCAGCAGTTCCATCAGCAGCACAATCACTTCCCTGAGATGGAAACTCTTCGTTTAAGTTTTAAACTTTCTGTTTAAAATGGTTTCTGCCTTCCTGGCTGGACCCTTGGAGATCCCATCACTCCCTTTGTGTGGTTTATATTAGAGTGGTGGGAGATGGGCAATGAACAAGTGAAGAAGCAAATACTTCTAAGGTAAACGCTACAAAGAAAATAATTAGGGTCTCCTTCTAGGGGGTGAAACTCATCCTTGAGGTCTGGAAGCAGAGACAGGCTATTGAGAGAAGGGAGGCAAGATAAGCAGGAAAGAAGAGAAAAGGAAGCCAACATTTACTGAGCACCTACTATGTGTCAATCTCTCTGCCATGTCCTTTACAGACCTGATTTACCTTTTATAATTACCTGTGTAAGAACTGGCACATAGCAGATACTCAAAACAATAGTTCTTTGAAATAATCCTTACAAGAACTCTGGACATAGGTATTTGTGGCAGAGACTACCAGATATCTTCCAAAATCCATTCTTTCTTTCTTCCATAAAAGGAGAATTTTAGTTAAGCACACAGCTTTCCAGAACAAAGACTACATCGTCTAGCCTCCTTTGCAGCTAGATATGGTCACCCTGACTTTGCTCTAGCCAATGAGGTATAAGTGGAAGTGTCAACTTTCAGGAAACTTTCTTAAGAGGCAGTCGATGTGCACCATTTGCCCTTTGTGTTCACTTCCTCCTTCCTGCTCCCTGTAATGTAGGTGTGATGGTGAGACTAAAGCAGCCATCTTGGATCATGAGGTGATATTGGTAATGGAGGCTCTGCATCAGGAGCAATGAGATGCAAAAGAAGTCTTGGCACTTGACCCCCTGGGAGTGCCCTACCACCCCGGGATTTCCTACCTCTGAATTTTCACATGTCAGAGAACATCTTGTATGAAATGTGAAAGAAAGAAAGATAAATAAATAAAGTAAAGAAATAAATGGAAAAAAAAAAAGAGCAAAGAACTTCCATCTCGTGGTTGTTATGTGCAGCTAAATCTAGTCCAGACAATACACTTTTTTTTTTAACTTTATTTTGTACATTTAATAATTGAAAATATAAACAATTAAAAACTAAAAAGTAAACACAGATGAATAAATATATACATTTCTCAATTAAATGTAATGGATACATATAAATTTTTTTTTGAATCAAACAATATGTTACACAATATATTTGGCTCATAGTAACGCATTCATACAGTATTTGTCCTTTTGTGTCTGGCTTGCTTCACTCAACATAATGTCCTCCAGGTTCATCCATGTTGCCATATGCTTTACGACTTCATTTTTTCTTACAGCTGCATAATATTCCATCGTGTGAATAGACCAGTTTGTTTATCCATTTGTCTGTTGATGGATACTTGAGTTGTTTCCAGCTTTTGGCAATGGTGAATAATGTTGCTATGAACATGGGTGTGCAGATGTCTGTTCGTGTCACTGCTCTCAGTTCTTCTGGGTATATACCCAGTAGTGGTATTGCAGGGTCACACAGACAATACACTTCTAATATTTTTATGTTTGTAAGAATTCGCAAGGAAATGAGCCAGTCCTGCCCATGCCATCAGTCCCACCCTCAATCCAATAGGTATATGTGGCTCTCTGCTAATAACTATTGTGCCACTTATCTATTGCTGCATAACAAACTATCCCAAAACGTAGAGGCTTCAACCAGTTTCTTATTATTATATCTCACAGAACTGTGAGTCAAGAATTTGGAGAGGGCACAGCAGGGATAGCTCATATATGGAGTTTCAGCGGGGATGATCGAATGGCTGGGGGTTGGAGCGGCTGGGTACTGGCTGGGCAACTCTTCCTCCACACAAAGCCTCTCCTCCTTGCTAGCTTGGGCTTTCTCACAACATGGCGGCCGCAAGGCAGTTGGACTTTTTACACAGCAGTCCAGGACTCCCATGGAAAAGGGTTTCAAGAGACAGGGAGTGGAAGCTATTAATCCCTTAAGGTCTGGACCTGGAAACTGCACAGCATCACTTCCACTATATTCTATCTGTCAGCGCCCACCCGGATTCAAGGGGCAAGGACTTAGACCTGCCCCTTCTCGGTGGGAGGAGAAATTAAGAATTTGTGGCCATCTTTAACCTACCATAATTATGATTACCAGGACTTTCCATTGTAAGAGGCAGAAACAACACCTCGAGCTGGCTTAAGGAAAAAAAAAAAAAAAGGGAGTGCAGTAATTATTGGCTCATGTAACTGAAAAGGCCAGGGTTATAGCTGACTTCAGGCAAAGGGGTTTAGGAAATAGCTCCAGGACTGGTCTATCCCTGTCCCTCAACTTTGCTTCCTGTGCTGGTGTCACTCTCAGGCAGACTCCTTTGTGGTGGCCAAGATGGCTGCCAATAGCTCCAGGTTCAATCTTCAATCTGGTCAGCTCAGAGGCCCAGCAGGAGGGCAGTTGCCAAGAATTCCAGACAAGCTTCCAGGTCTGGCGCTCCATGCATCCACCCAAGTCATGTGCCTATCCCTGAACCAATCATGATGCCAGGAAGACTCTAATTGGCCAGGCCAGAGGGTGGGGCTGACTCCAGGAGGTTTTCCATGGACCACGAGTGGGAGAGGGGCAGTTCCTGGAAGGAAACTCTGAATGCTGCTACCTGAAGTTGGGGAAAGGGATGGTGCTACCGTGACCCATTTGGTGCCCAGGTTCGGATCTCCATTGTCTCGCAGGCGGTCTAGCCAGCCCCTGGGCTGACCCCTGGGCCCCTGCATTGAGCTCTGCGTTCCTCTCCCCTGCCCACCGCAGGTCTAGGTTTCTGTGTTCCCACATTCCTAACCTGGAGGGACACAGGCTCTACTCTCCTCTTGTCAGGGAGCTTCTGGAGCCCGAGACCAGCCTCTCAGACTTGCCGGCTTGAGCCCTGGGATGTCTTGGCCCCGACCTCAGTCTCCAGGGATGCTTGTCTGCCCAGAAGCTTCCCAGAGACTGCTGGGCCACAAGGACCCCTCAGCACCCTAGCCAACTGTCTCAGTCTGCCGTGGCTGCTATCACAAATACCATGCAGGGGTTTGACTTAAACAACAAGCATGTATCGGCTCACAGTTTGGAGGTGAGAAGTCCAATATCAAGACGTCAGTAAGGCCGTGCTTTCTCCTGGGGTCGGTACCGTTCTGGTGATGGCGATCTCTCTCTCTCTCCTCCCTGGCTTCTTCTGATTTCTGGCTTCTACCAACTGACCATCTCCAAAGGTCCTCCATTTATAAGGCCTTCAGTCCTATGGATTAAGACCTACCCTGTTCCAGTTTGGCCACACCCTCACTGATAATATCTTCAAAAGGTCCTATTTACAAGCAGGTAAATAGGCATTATGCGTGTGGATTGATACTTGAGCATGTCTTTCCAGAGGGATGTGATTCAGTCCCAACACCCATGGCTGGTACGACCCTTATAAGAGGTAGCTAAGGAAGACCTCGCTGGGAAGGTGCGTTTTGAGCAGAAACATGAAGGACATGTGGGATCCATGAGGACATCTGGACAAAGGAAACAGCAAGTGCAAAAGTCCTGGGGTGGTGTATGCCCCAAAGAATTGCTAGCGGGGCCTTGAACAGATAACTTGTCTACCAATGTGCATAGTGGCATTATGCACAATAGCCCAAAGGTGGAGACAACAGAAGCGTCCACTGACAGATGAATGAACAAAATGTGGTCTATCCATACAAGGGAATATCATTCAGCCATAAAAAGAATAAAGTTCTGATACTTCTTTTTTTTTTTAAGATGGACTGTAGTTAGTATATTTTGATGATGCTCCTGCATAGTTTGTAAAAAATTTTTCACAACAATGCAAGGTGTTAGTGGAGGGGTAATGTATGGGACCCCTGTATAATGTTATGCATGTTTATTTTGTAAATTCACAACTTTTAATATACACTTATTGTTTATGTATGTTCATGTATAAATGACAAACTTCAATAAAAATGTATTTTTAAAAATGTGACTAAAACTTAAAAAAAAAAAGATTTTATTTATTTATTTCTCCCCACCCTCTTGTTGTTTTTCACTTGCTGTGTCTGTTTGCCTTTCTTGTTTCTTTAGAAGGCACCGGGAGCCGAACCCAGGACCTCCGATGTGGGAGGGAGGTACCTAATCGCTTGAGCCACCCCCGCTCCCAGCTTTGCTGTGTCTCTCATTATGTTTTTCCTCCCCATGTCTCTTGTTGCATCATCTTGTTGCGTCAGCTCTCTGAGCCTGCCCATTGCATCAGCTCACTTTCTTCTTTAGGAGACACTGGGAACGTCTGCTCCCTGCTTTGTTGAGTCTCTCATTATGTTTTTTCTTCTTGTGTCTCTTGTTGCATCAGCTTGCCGCACCTACCCATGGCACCAGCTCACAGTCTTCTTTAGGAGGCATCGGGAATCAAACCAGGGACCTCCGTTGTGGTAAGCGGGAGCCCAGTCGCTTAAGCCGCATCCACTTCCCAAGTTCTGATCCTTGAAGACATCAGGTTGAATGAAATAAACCAGGCACAGAAGGACAGGTATTGTATAATCTCACTTACGTGAAACATCTAGTTTAAGCAAATCCACAGAGATGGAAAATACGTCAGAGGTTACCAGGAGCTGGAAGTGAGGAGAAATAGACAGATACTGGCTTAACGGACACAGGGTTTCTGTTTTGGGTGATAAAAAAGTTTTGGTAACAGAGGGTGTTGTACACAATATTGTAAATGTAATTGATGCAACTGAATTATACATTTAAAATGCTTAGAATGTCAGCTTCTGTGTTATATATAGGTAACTACAATACAAAATTTAAAAGTTTCTAGGGTGGACAACTTGCCAGCTATGTTTGAGAAACAGCAAGGAAGGCTGGAGTGGAGCAAGCAAACGGGATGAGAAAGAAGAGGTAATGAGGGGCCAGGTGGTAGGGGCCCTCGTGGGCCATTGCGAGGACACTCAGAGGAGGGACAGGTCCTGACTTTTTTGACAGGAGTCCTCTGGTTCCTGGGTTCTGAATTGATGCCGGAGGGAGTTGGAAGACCAGTGAGGAGGGTATTACGATAATCCAGGGGAACAGGTGCCGGCAGCTCGGTCCAAGGTGGTTAGAACTGTGTTACTGCTAGGACACAGTCAGATTCTGGAAGTGTGGAGGAGGTAAAACCTGCAGAGCTGACTGAGGGGCTGAGGGTGGGAGTAAGAGAAAGGGGGTGGGGGGGGAAGCAGTAACTGTTGCTGGGACCACTTTCCTGTTCACCCTGGCTCACAAGATGGCAGAGCCACTTCCAAGATGCAAATTTAAGCTATCAGAACATTTTTTTCCCCACTCTAATAGTTACTGCATTTATTTCCAAGTGATTTAGAAAGTATGTAACGAGCCCATTGAACCCATGATGTTGGCAGTCACATAAATTTGCCTTTTAGAAACAATTTTTTTGGAGGAATAAACTTTATTTTCAGAGCAGTTTTAGGTTTACAGAAAAATTGCACAGAAAGTAGAGTTCCCATGCACCCCTTCCCTCCCCATACATGGTTACCTCTATTATTAACATGCTGCATTTGTGTGGGACATTTGTTATAACTGATGGACCAATATTGATACATTATTGTCAACTAAAGTCCATAGTTTCCATTAAGGTTGACTCTTTGTGTTGTACAGTTGTATCGTTTTTTTTGTTTTTTTTGTTTTAGGTGCTGGGCTAGGGATTAAACCCGGGACCTGGTACGTGGGAAGCTGGTGCTCAACCATTGAGCTACACCAGCTCCCCCAAGTTGGTTTTTTCATTTATTTGTTTGTTTTGTTTTTAGGAGGTGTTGCAGTTGGCCAATTTAATGTAATTATGAATTCCAAAAAAATAATTGGATCATGCTTGTAAACTGATCTGTTAATCTGGGCATGATTGAGTTATGATTAGGGCGTTGATTGGGCCACGTCAGTAGGGCATTGAGCCCCACCCCTTGGTGGGTGGGGAATCGAATATAAAAGGCAAGGCAAAGAACAGAGTTGAAGCAGTCTTTTGAGAAGCAGTTTTGATGTTGGAAAGAAGGCCCCAGGAGAAGAGAAGCAAGCCGTTCACCTGATCGTCTACAGCTGACCTTGTGGAGGAAACAGGAGCTAAGCCCAGAGAGAAACGCAGCCCCGGGAAGAGAGGAACCCAAGAAGCCTGAACCGTGGGCAAATGTCGGCAGCTGTCTTGCTCCAACACGTGACAATGGACTTTGGTGAGGGAAGAAACTTATGCTTTATGGCCTGGTAACTGTGGACTTCTAGCCCAAATAAATACCCTTTATAAAGACCAACCCATTTTTGGTATTTCACATTAGCACCCATTTTGCTGACTAATACAGGAGGTACCAGGGATCGAACCTGGGAACTCATACATGGGAAGCAGGCACTCAACCACTTGCGCTACATCTGCTCCCTATGGGTTTTTTTTTTTTTTTTTTTTGGAGGTACCGGGGATTGAGCCCAGGACCTCATACATGGGAAGCAAGTGCTCAATCACTGAGCTACACCCACTCCCCTCTATGGATTTTGACAGGTGTGTGATGCCACATATCTATCATTACAGTATCACTCAAAATAGTTTCACTGCCCTAAAAATGCCCCATGCTCCACCAATTCATTCCCACCCCAACCCCTGGCAACCACTGATCCTTTTACCATCTCTATGGTTTTGTATTTCGAGAACATCATATAGTTGGAATCATACAATTAAATTTGTAAAGACATTGATTTAAAGAAAAATATAAAGGAGGTGATGACGTGTGACAAGAAATCCTGAAGATTATAATGGAAATGACCTGGCTTTGGGAAACGCTGCCCTGAGGGTGACGGGCAAGCCCGCATCCCTTGTGCCTCCCCCAGTCCCCACCCCCTGGCCTCTGCCTTCATCTCAGCCATATTGAGCTTCTGCCTTTTCCAGAAACATGCCAAGCAGGTTTGCCCTCTGACCCTTCGCACATGCTCTTCCCTCCGTGCAGATTGTAAGTGTCACCTCTGTGATAGTTTTTGCAAGACTGCCCTTCATTTATTTCTCCCATTTAAATTTTTAATCCATCTGGAATCCATTTGAGTATATAAGAAGGGTCCAATTTTATTTTCTTCCAGATGGATATCCACCGTGCCAATGCCATTCATTTCACAATCTATCCTTTTCCCACTAAATTGAAATACTACCTTTGTCGTATAGTACATTCTCATATATACTGGAATCTATTTTTGGGTTCTCTGCTTTTTTTCCATTGACTATTCCTCTGCCAATGCCATATTGATTTGATTATAGTGGCTTTATAGTATGTTCTTATTTCCGGTAAGGCAAAAACCCCATGTTACTTTTTCCAATTTTCCTTGGTTATTCTTGGGCACTTATTCTGCCACATAATCTTTGAGGTCATTTTCTCCAGGTTTAAAAAAAAAAATCACTTTTGGCATTCTAATTTGCATTACATTGACTTTATGCAGAAAATATGGGAGAATTGACATTTTTATGGTATTACGTTTCCCCATTCAAGAATATGGCATGACTTGCTATTTTTCAGATCTTGTTTTAAAGTCTTCCAGATTTAATCCCATCTACGTTTTTATGCTTTTACTTTATATGCTTCATTTCCATAAACAATATACAGTACTGTCTTTTGTTTAAAATTCTGCCAGTTGTTTCTTTGATTATAACATTATGTACCTTCTGTCTCTCCAGGCAGATGCTTACAGATACAGCACAATGTAGCTGCTGTAGGGCATCCATTGGAAGAATGTTCCATTTATTTACCTAGTTGCTTCAAGATGGGACGTCAGATTGTGTCCAAAGCTTCATTTTTTACCAACAGTGCCCTGTGAATATCCTTGCCCACTTCCCCTCTGCTCATTTGTGAGGGTTTCCCACGTGCCTGGAAGAGGATTTGCTGGGTTGGGTGGGCCTTCGTATCTTCAGCTTTACCAGATGTAGCCCAATTACTCTTCAAAAGGCTAATACCAATGCACATTCCTGCCAGCTGTGCAGAATTCTCGTTTCCTTATGTTCTAGCCAGTGACTGGCAATTTGTCCCTCACTTCACTTCCCGGCAAACATCTACTCTTCTACTTTAATCCCGTTTTTTGGTTTGTTTTGTATAACGATTACACACATACACATATCCATAATCACATTTCAACCAAAATCAAAGAATCAAAGGGTACACAGTGAAAAGTCTTCCTCCCAACACCGCTCCACTCCCACCCCAAACCAGGTACTGTTGTTTTAGGTGTCAACCACTTTTTTTTTAAAAGATTTATTTATTTATTTATTTATCCCCCCCTTGCTGCTTGTGTTTGCTGTGTCCATTTGCTGTGTGTTTTTTCTGTGTCTGCTTATCTCCCCCTTGCTGTGAGGTCCTGCTGCATCAGCCCACCACGCCACGCGGGCCGGCCTGCCCTCACAAGGAGGCCCCAGGAAGCGAACCCGGGGCCTCCCGCATGGTAAACGGGAGCTCTATCGATTGAGCCACGCCTGCTTCCCTATGTGTCAACCACTTTTAACAGTGTCTTTTGTTTCCTCCCAGAGAAATTCCATAAATATGTAAGCAAATATGTATGTCTCTCTCTCCTTACCCCCAATTTAATCAAGTGGAAGCACACCACACATCTTCTTCTTCTTTATTTTCTCACTCTACCTGGAGATGGTTCGATATCAGCACAGAAAGAGCTGTCTTACCCTTCTTTCCTTCTTCCTCCCCTCCTTTTCTTTCTTTTTTGACAGCAGCATAACATTCCACTGCTTGGCTGTCTCACAATGCTTTTAACAGTCACTTCTCAAGGAACATCTTTTATTTCTAATCCTCTGTCAGAATGTATAAGGCAGCAGTGAATTTCCTTATACATATGAAATTTCACAGGCACGAGCACATATCTGTCGGATAGAGTCCTATAAATGCAACTGCTGGCTGAAAGGGTAAATGTATTGGTAAATCTGTCAACTTGCCCATCCTACCCCAAGAAGGCATCAACTTACACTCCTACCTGCCTATCTCCCCAAATCCTTGATAACACAGTATGTGCTCAAATATTTTGATATTTGCTGATACTGAAGGGTCTAAAATGGAACCTCAAAGGGTATTTTATTTTTTTTATGTTTTTAAGCAGCTTTCTTGAATTTAATTTACATATCATAAAATTCACTCATTTTAAGTGGGTGCTTCAGTGATTTTTAGGAAATTTACAGAGTTACAACCATCACCACATATCTAATTTTAGAACATTTCCTTCACCCCAACTACCTTTTTTTTTTTTCTTCTTTTTTTTAGGAGGTACTGGAGATTGACCCCAGGACCTTGTACATGGGAAGCAGGTGCTCAACCACCGAGCTACATCCGCTCCCCAATGAGAGTTGGTTTTTTCGTTTGTTTGTTTTTAGGAGGTACTAGGGGTTGAACCCAGGACCTCAGACATGAGAAGCAGGTACTCAAGCAATTGAGCTACATCCGCTCCCCCTAACTCGATATGTTTTTGACTTTCATTTCTCTTTTCACAAGTGGGACCGAGTATCATTTCATTCATTTAAGAAACATTTCTATTTCCTTTTCTATGATTTTTCTGTTCATATCCTTTGCCGGTTTTTTCTATTGTATAGCTGCTTTTTAAATTTATTGATTTGTAGACACTCTATATATTATGCTCCCAGATTAGGGTAAGTGCCTCTCTTCCAGCAAGCACCCTGTGCTTCTGATGACCACAGGCTGGAATTAACACAACCTGTTGATGTGCCTGTGCCCTCAACCACAATGAAGTGCCTGCCTGCACACAGTAACCATTATCTGCTTTCACTCCATGTCCCTCACCGCTCAGCGGAGAGTCTGCCTCAGCACGGGTCTCTACAAAAAAGCTTGGAGTCACTATCTGTAGTGCTCTTTCCCCTTCAGAGTTCCTATTACAATTTGTGATTACATATTGATCTGTGTGTTTTATGTCTGATTCTTCCCCTGGATTGAAAGCTCCCTGAGGGCAGGCCCCGTGACTGTTTCATTCACTGCTGTACACCCAGGGTCCAGAACAGTGTGGCCTAGTGCATTATTTTAAATGGATTATTTAATGGATTAATCAATCAATTAACCAATGAATTAGTGGTTTATAGTACCTGGAGGGAAAAAGAGGTCAGGAGCTACACCAAAGGATAGAGAAGGCGGCCCAAACCAGTGCAGCCACAACACCCAGCAAGTCTATGAGGGATGCAACCCCCAGCCAGAGGGTACATGCCTCAGGGGTCGGCACGGCTGAGCTCCAGCAGTACACTGCCCAGGATAGACAGTCTTCCAATTTTTCAACAGAAGCTAGAAATGCAGCTGTTTATGTGAACTCTCCCGTTTTTAATGTTGGCAAAGATCAATCATCCCCTAAGACCGGGGCTGCCAATTTGTGGGAGCCTGAGTTTTATAAAGCTCTTTTTATTAATTTATTTTAAGGATTTATTTACTTACTTTTATCCATTTTTATCTCCACCCGACCCCCCGTTTTTGCTGTTTTTGTGTCCATTCGCTGGGCAACCCTCTGTGTCCATTTCCTGCCCTCTCTTCTCATCCTTCTCCTCCTGTCTTCATTGGGAATCAATTCTTGGAACCTCGGATGTGGGAGAGAGGTGTCCTACCGCCTGTGCCACCTTAGTTCCTGGTTTTTCGGTGTGTCTCGTCTTGGCTCTCCCTTGTGTCACTCTCCTGTTATGCCATCATCTTGCTGCGGCACCTTCATGGGCCTTCTGTATTTTTCTTCTTTAAATTTTTACCGGGAGGTCCCGGGGATCAAACCCAGGTCCCTCCATATGGGAGACGGACACCCAACCATTTGAGCCACATCCGTCCCCCTGCTATATCTCTTAAGGTTGACCAAAGATACCTAGAGTTACAGTCTTTTCCCATACAGGTTGGTCATATAATAAATCAGGCTTAGTTTATCACCAGCATTCTAAAAACCAGACCTAGGGAGAAAAACTAGGTCTGGGGACACATGCATGGTTTCTAATATAGCGAATGTTTAGCCTACCCTGATTATCACAAAATGAGGTCAGCGAGAATATTCGCAAAAGCTCTTTTTAAATGCATGCTCACGCTTAATTCCCATAACAACCCTGGGGCTCAGAGTGGGAAAGTGACTTGTGTAAAGACATCCTGCTGGTGGAGGCATGTGTGTGTACATGTGCATGTGTGTGCTCAGGGTGTGTGTGTGTGTGTGAGGGGACTGGCCCCCAGAGCCTGAGCTGCCACACAGAACCTCTTCCAGGAGGTTGACTGGGGGCATTTCTGAGGGTGTGTGGCACTAAATCGTGGAGATCCCAGCCCAGGCCCTCTCACAGGGTTCACCCTAAGCCTAACTGGACAGGGGGAAGCTTGGCCTGGTGCCTGATTAACTTGGAGCCCAGTCAGGCCGTGGCCTTCTCTCAGCTCTAGATACCTCGCCGTCTCTGCCCCCCACACAGCAATTAATCATCGCCGTCTCATGACAACTCTAGTATAATTATCTTGTATTATGAGTGAAGTCTCGCCCATGCAGCCCAGTGCTCCCCAGAGAGGCCACGGTTCCCTGACAGCTGGGTTAGAACTGCTCCTCTGCCCACCCACCCACTCCATGGGTATAGACAGGGGCACCATTATGGGGGTGCCTCTGTGGCTCCCTCAATCCCAGACCTCTGGGGTGCTGTGGGCTTGGGCAGGTCGGCAGAGCCAGGCACACCAGGGCTTGACTGACTGCTGAGGGACTTGAAATGTGGGTATCCCACTGCAAGGCGATTTTGTGCCTAGGAAAGGGAAATGGCGGATGTTCAAGAGGTCATCAAGGTTCACAATCTGGCCCGCTTGCTCTTTCAGCCTCACGCACTTGCAACTTTTGTGCCAACCAATTGCCAGACGCTACTACAATCTCCGGGGCTACAGCCACGAGACAAAACAGACGTCTCCCCACCCCCCACCCCCAGGGAGCCTCACGTTCTAGCTGGGGAGAGAGACAACACACGAATACAGAGACAAGATTCTTTTAGATTGTGCTAAGTACTGTAAGACAAAGACATAGCGGGGGGAGGACAGCCGCGTTGGCTGGGGTGACCAGGGCCAGGGCCTCTTTGAAGGGGGGGCATTCAAGCAGAGGCAGAATAAGAAGAAGCCAGCCACCCAAAGCTCAGGAGGGAAAACACTCCAGGTGGAGAAAAGAGCAGACACAAAGGCCCTGAGGTGGGAAGGTTCTGGCCTGTTCAAAGAACAAAAAGAAGGCCGTTGTAGCTGGAGCAAGGAAGAAACCAGATGGGAGCAGTCATCAAGAGCAACTACTTACCTAGGTCTCGTGGGGGGGTGGGAGGTGAGGGGGTGGAGGGGGGTGTTACTTTAAGTTCAGTGGAGTGCAGTTTAAGAAATGATTTATTGCTGGCACCTGAACCGTGTCCTTTCCCAGCTTGCCCTTGTCTGTAATTTCCCATCCATCCATCCATCCATCCACTCATCCATCCACTCAACAAACACTTCTGGAGCGTCTACTGTGTACCAGGCCCGGCCCTGGGGAGTCAGCAGTGCCAAAACAATGCCCCTGCATCCCAGAGCCCACCTCCTGGAGGAAGGGATTCCACCTCTTCTGCTTGAACGACTCCCAAGCAGGCGCGGAGAGACCCCACTCCCGGACACCTCGCGGCCACCAGGTGGCGCTCTGCGTCTGCTCATGGGCCGCGGCCCGGGGGTCGCCCGGCAGAGACCCGACCTGTGCGGGGGAGGGGGGACGGGAGGGGAGGGACGAGGGGCGGGGCCCGCGCCGCAGGTTGTGTGACTTTGGGTTTGACCTGCCTGGAGATGAGCTAATCCCGCCGTATAATAGACTCTGGGGAGATAGGGAAAATGGCTGCGGCGCTATCTGCGTCGCCATGGGGACCATCGCGCGCGCGCGGGCGGGGCGCGAGCCTGGAAAAATACAGCCTTTGTCGGTGGCGCGTGTCACTCAGGGCGCGGGGACCTCAGGCGACGAGGCTCGGGTCTCTCTTGCCCCAGCTCCAGAGCGAGGAGGCTCCGGGACCCCGGGCAAGAGGGGTCCTCGGAGGCGGGCTGGGAGCCCCCCGGGTGTCCCCAAGCTCCTCGGATGACACCCCCTTTTCTGTCACACAGCGCGTCCCGCTCCCGCCGCTCTCTCATCCATCACACTGGCATACACCTTTCTCTCCCCTCCGGCTACCTCTTCCCCAAGCTGGAAGTGGTCCCCAGTGTGTGAATCCAGCTCGGTCTACACCCGATTAGCACACCGACAGGCCCCAACGATTCCTTCTCCCTATGCCCTCTTGCAGCGAACCCGGGCACACCTGGGCAGATATACACAAGGGCACAATCATCCTCACGCCCCCAAGGCACACTTTGCGCACTCGCTCCTGGCAGTCACAAGTGTGCACCCAGATGCACACGTTCGCCAGCAGCCGTGTCCCCAGTGCGACCTGAGTACACGCGCACACACCACCGTCGAGTGGCACGCAGAACGCAGTCTCCCTGAAGGCAGATACACTGAGCACTCACGATACGCTCGTCCACCACCCTTGGACAACCCGCTTGCACATCCACACCTTTACACACGAGCTCACCTGCCTGGGTGGCACACACGACCACACCCCCGTGCAACACCCTTTCCTGTGTGTACCCTCCAAGAGCCTCGTCTCACAACACACGCCCGCCACGCCTGGATGAACGGAATGGCACGTGTGCACTTTCGCAGCACACTTGTTTGACACACCCACCGGCCCTCATGCACACGCGCACCCCTGCTTGCTAATGACCACCCGCCGACACACGCATAAATCCATCCAAACAGTCCGGGCACACCCGCCCCTGGGCAGGAGCTTCGGCTAACACACTCGCTGGCGGCCAGGGGCGCACGCTCAGGTGGCCCCGGCGAGCAGGCAGAGAGGCGCGGGCACCGGGCGCCCGGCGTGCCCCCCGCGGACCGCTATCGGCCTGCCCATCAGCGCGCGGATCTGCGGTGGTAAATGATGCATTCGATGGCGGGCGCATTTGTTGTGCGCTCTCTGAAAGGGCTCCGATAATCTGGAAGGCAGAGATAAGGAACGCCATTTATTCCGCGGCACTTTGGAAACAATTCCCAGCCCTGTACAACCCCATTCTCGGGCAGCCTCCGGGAGCCGGACAGATAACGATTGGCTATTCATTATCTTCGCCGGGAACAAAGATTAGCCGGCCGAGATGAAAAATTACCCCGGACAGCGGCTCAGCCCCGCGCGGACCCCCCTGCCCGCCGCCGCCGCCGCCCGCGCCTCCTGGCCCCGCCCGGCCCGCGGGCCCCGCGCTCACGCCCTGTCGGGCCCGCCACCGGGCACGCCGTCTCCCGCGCGCTCTCCCCTTGGCGCTGGGTGGCTCCCAAGCTCCTTTCTGCCTCTTTCTCGCTCTGCCCATCCCGCCGAGCCCATCTTTCGATTGCGCCCCCACTTTCTCCCTCGGGCCTTTTTCTCCTCTGTCCTCGTTCCCTCTCCCCATCCCTCTCTGAGCATCTCCGGAGTTTTCTCTCTTCCCATCTCTATTTTTGCCTCCTCTCCCCTTCTCTCTGCCCCTCCTTTCTCTGTCCGTGTGTCTCTCGGATTACACTTTCTCTGCATCAGGTCCCTATCTCTCTGAGCCTTTCTACCACTTTTTAGCTGTTTGTTTTCATCCATCTCTGAGTCTCGCCATCTCCAACGTCTCTCTCCCTTTCTGTTGTTGTCGCTTTTTAAAATCTGCCTCTGGGTCTTCCCATCTTTTCTTTCCTTCCAGTTTTCTTTGGGTCTTTCTGTCCCGGGTCTCTGTGTTCCTCTCCCCACTTCCCTAGAGGGCCCCACGTCTCCAGGCCTCACACCTCCTGCCCTCCCCCAGCCATGCACCTGGCAGGAGACCAGAGGCTGGTGGGCACCTGCCAGCTCTGGCCAGCCCAGCCCAGTCCAGCAGGGAGATGGCTGGTGAGGTGGGGGAAGAGACCTGGAGCCCTCATCCCCTCCAAGGAAGCAAGACAGAGCTAGAAAAGGCCCCACAGGCACAGACCCTGCTGGGCTCATGGCTCTCCCATGCCCCTCCCCAGTGAGGCCCAGGGAGCCGGTGGTCCCAGCAGGCCACCTCATTAGAGCAGTTATTCAGCATGGCGCTGGCGGCAGCAGATAAGCCTTATCAAGCCATCTCCCCCTCCCACAGACAGACAGAAAGTGCCTAGCAAATGGCACCCCGGAGCTCCGCTGGCCGCCTGCCCTGCCACCCGGCCAGGGAAGGTGGGATGGCAGGCGATCCCAGGACACACTCCTCCGGGGACCACAGGGGTACTGAGACTGGTAGAGAAACATGCGCCAGTTCATAGATTTGCACACACAGAGGCACACACACACACGGACACGCAGACACAAGCACCCACTCAACACACATTAATTCGTATCTATCTAGACACAGATATCCAGACACACTGCAGTTCACACTCCACATATACCATCAGTGCAAAGATACAATGATACACACCAATACCTACACTATTAATGAGAGACAGACACACAAACACCCCACCCCAACACACATCAGTTCGTAAGCAGAGCTGTACATGGAGATCCTGTGACACAGGATGCCATACACACCATGCCATACACACCACACACACAAACAAGTTCAAAGATACACACACAAACTCAGAGCCACAGTTAAAGTTACACACAGTAACACAGGTAGCAACAAAGACACAGCCCCCCAAACACACCAGTTCACAGGCACAGATACCCAGACACACAGTGCTATACACACAGCAACACACTCCACTTTACAAACACTTGGAAACACTCACTCCCCATGGGCATCTTGACTCTGTAAATACAAAGCCACAGGGACACACATCTAGTCCCACAGATGCACCCTCCAGTGTGTACTTTACAGGTCACACCCTGAAACAGCCACACATAGTGACCTACTTTCCAATACACAAACTCTCACGGACCCACAAGAAGAAACGTACACAGGTACTCCGTTTTGCACAGACCCTCATATGCTCACCAACGCACACAGGACACAGACGTTCAGCCGCAAGCACAGAGCATATTTACATGCAACGCTGTCACCAGATTCTGAGAAAGACTCACGGACACCAGGTGCCATGGAGATGGTGGGGGAGGGTGGGGCACACCCCTTTTCTGGAGCACACCTGGCTCCCCAGGGCCACGGATGTCCCCATGTTTCCAAGGCAAAGCACTCACTCTCCCCCCAGGCCACTTTCCCTGGCAGAGCAGGGCGGCTGAGACCAGACTTAGGGTGGCCTCGCTGCAGGGTGAACTCCACATAGGGATTTCCAGGCAGACCCTAAAGACCGGCTCACAAGAGCAGCCTTGACCCAGGGAGCCTTCCTGAGATTAGGACCCCTGTATCCCAATCCCTCAATCGAGTCTTCCAAGAACAAGCCCTCTTTTCCTCTCCTGACTCCTTCCAGCAAGTAGGTGGGCTAGAGACTCCTGAAACTCCGTTTCTGAAATTCTGGTTCTTTCTAGAGTTGGTGAATATGGTGATGGTGGGGGTTAAGGAATGTGTCTATACTTAGCCAAATCAGCCAGCAAGTGAGGGAGTTGTGTAAGCGTGTACCAGAGTTGAGTATGTGGGTGTCACTGACCTAGGTCCGCTGTCTGGGGATGTTGACCCAGCTTTGTGCACCAGCATCCCGGGGAGTGGGAAGAGGAGGGAGGTGTCTGTCTACCTGCATGTGAGCATGTGTGCCCACCACTCCTGAGGGTCCCCTGGGAGGGTCTGGGAAGAGGTACTATGCGGGCTTTCTAAACGTGCATCCCTGAGAGCAAGGGAGCTCGTGTGTGTGCCTGGTGAGGGCGGGGGTGGCCTGGAGTGTGAGTGAGCAGGGTGTGTGAGCCCCGAGTGCTTCGCGGCCCTGGGCTCGTAGGCCCGGTGGCTGGACCAGGCTGACCCGGCACAGAGCCGCGGGCAATCCCCCCCCCACCGGCCCCGCGGCACCCCCGCCCCCTCAAAGTGCTGTCGAAATAAAAAGCAGCGGCGCTGCGGTCGGGGAGAGGGAGCGGCAGCGGGAGCTGGAGGAAGGTAGCCAGGCCAGCGTCGCTGGGGCTCGCTGCTCAAGTCTCTATCTCCTGGCTGCGTCGCCCCCACCCCAACCGGCCCCCGTGGGCCACCGGGCGAACAAAAGCGGTCAGCCGCGCACCATGTGGCCGCTCGGCGCGCCGCCCGGGCCCTGCTGGTGAGCGACCCACCCGCGCCGGGGTCCCGCGCGTCGGCCTGGCCACGCACCGCCCGGTGCGCCCCGCTCGGCTCCGACCCCGTCCGCCCGGGGGCGCCGCCCGCCGCGCCTCGCTCGGTAAGTCTCCCTGCTCTCCACCCCGGGCCCCTTCCGGTCGCCGGGTTCGAGCTGCCCGGCACCCCGTCGCACTGTCTTCCTGGCCCTGGGCCCCTGGCACGCAGCCTTCGGGGCTCGCCCTGGCCTAAGCCCGGAGGAGGTAGTCGGGGACCTGGGAACAGCGGCCCGCCTCGGGTCTCCGGCCTTCCCACTTCTTGGAGCCTCGCAAAGCGGGCCTCCTCCCCGGCCTGGGAGCTGGGGCTTTTGTCCGGGCCGTCCCCCACCCCCGGGCCGCGGCTGCTGCTTACGCCCAAGCCGGGCAGCCGAGCGGCGGCTGCACCTGCCGGCTGGTCCCGTGCGCCGGCTTTGCGCGGCTTAACCCGGCTCGCTCCTGCGTGCGCCCTGGCGCGCCGCACCCCGCGGCCCTTTATCCTATGTGGCTGGGGTGCGGGTGGGGGAGAGCTCCGGTTCTGGAAGCCGCCCCACTGCCCCAAGCCCGAGTCGGAATCCGTTTAGTAGGATTTCAATAAGAATAGGGCCGCCGCGGGCTCAGAGATCTGCCGTCTGGAGGCATTGACGGCGGTCTGGGTAAGTCTGGACGCCGGGCCTTTAGAATCCTTTGGCTGCGGTCAGACTTGAACCCCGGGCTGCCCGGGCCGCGAGGGGAAAGGCCCTGCGTTCAGGGTTCCCGGGTGTGGCGGCAGCTACTTTCCCGGAAAACACGGAAGGAAATTCGTTGTTTTGGAAAAAGCCGCGTCTCCCGAGGCCGGGAACATCTGGCAGTGAGGTCCGTTGCCGGCTGTAGTTGGGGTCGGTCTACGCGGGCACCCGGTGCTGGGATTCGTTTCTGAGTAGGCAGGATTAGAAGAAGCAGGTAGGGCCGAAACGGCTGCCCAGGCGCCTGCAGAGTGTTTCCCAGTCGAGATGACAAATTACAAACAAATTGCGTCTAACAAAACGGATTTACCAGTTGTCAGGCCGCCGGGTGTTCTGGGTAAACAGGGGCTGTTCTTGAAGGAGGGAGAAACGCGGCCCGATGGTTTGTGAGTTTTCTGCAGGACCCCTGGGGCCAGCTGCCCATCTTAGAGGTGGGGGGTTGAACCCAATAAGGACATATAGGATCTCGGAGAGATTCCTCTCTAAGGCACTGAGACATCTAGGAGGTTGGGCCTGGTCCCTACAATTCCAAAAGGCCCAGAACGCTGATGGAGTGGAGGCCAGGGGAGAAGGAATCATTCGATTTGAGGGGGGTAGCTGGCTGTGAACCCCAAAGAACAGGAGGGGCTGTTGGAGCCTAGTCTCCACTTTGGGAACCCCCATGGAGGACTGCAGCCTGAGTCCACCAGAGGCCTCGACCTGTAGGGGACTTCAGAACCCTACTGGCTAGGCCGGGCCCCCATCTCCCCCCAGTACCCCTCAAGGCACCTTGGGAGTGTAGGGCTGGTAGACCTCGAATTAAATTTGCCTGTGGAATTAAATAAGCAGATTGGAGGCAGCCCCTAAGCAAACCGATTTCTTGGAACCCCCCTCTACTGCCAGCCAATTAGCTGCCCATAGGAAAAGGCGAGAAGAATTAGGTTACAAAGCGAGGACAAACTTATGGTCCCGGAGGGGACCCCTCCGACGAGCTAAATTTAAACAAAAGGCACGACGTGTCTGCATTGGGCTCAGCCAGGAGACCAGGGCAGCCCGGAGCCCCTGCCCGAGGCCGGGGACTGCTGTCCCGAGGCCCTCAAGGAGCTCCAGAACCGGGCGGGATCCGCTGCGCCCCCACCTCCGGGACCAAAGCACCCCGGGCCCCACCGTCGCACGCCCCGCCGGGGATTCTTAGACCACTGGGGAAAAAAACCGTTAGAAAATTCGGTTTCGTCGCCGTCGACCGCTCCTAGTTTACCTCGGCGAAATCTTGTTCCCATGTAAAAGACCTGCGATCAAAGGCAGCGGCCCACATTTCCAATAATCCGCCAGAACGAACCAAAAAATTGAAAAAGGGAACGAGTCCCCGCGAAGGTGTCCCGGGCACCTCCAAGTCCTTGGCCATAAACTGGGAGGAAGAAACCTCCTCTTACTGGGCCCGAGGACGGCGCCCCGAGATCCCCCGCTAAATCCTGGGGGCTTGCCCTGACCCTCCCCGCACGTTTGTTTGGGGCCGAGGTGGTAGGACAGTTCCCGCTTGCCTAGTGGGTGAGGCGCTCCGCTGGCGTCCGTCGGTCTTGCTGGCACACATACACACACACTCACGAACGTGCCTCGCCCCCCCCCTTCATTGGCCAGCTCGGCGCCCCGGCTACCCTGCGTCGCGCTTTTCTCTCCCAGGCGGGTTCGTTGCTGCCCGCGAACGCAGCAGTCCCGCGTCCAACGCAGGAGCTCCAAGCGCGTGGTGGAGAGGCCTGGGCCGAGCCGGTCATCCGCCCGCTGCCTCCCCAGGTATTTTCAGGGCCCCCGGGGACCTGACAGGGCTCCCCTTTCCCTTTTTTCTCTACGCCGGCCTTGCGGGCAGGGAGGCTGGCGCGGGTCTCCCGAGGGTCTCAGTCATTGCTTAACCGCCCTGCAAAGCTCCCTCGGCGCGGCGATTTTCTGAGCCGCCGAGCGGGGTAATTAAATCCCCGCCCGCGCTCCGCTCCGCTCCGCGCCAGGCCGGAGGGCAGCGCAGGGGTACCGCGGTTGGGGTGGGGGCCCCGGCCGGGCGGCCACCTCCACCCCTGCGGTGGCCAGATCGCCGTTCAGGAAGGACTCGAGGCCGGGGCTCGCGGTCCTGAAACTCCAGACCCATCCAGAACCGGGGGTGGCAGTGGTGGCAATTTTAACCGCCCCTTTTGGGGAACAAGGCGAATTACCTGCTTTCCCGCGGGCGCGGCGCAGCCATGTCCCTGCGAGCCGAGGCTCCAGTCGCGGCCCGGCGGGAAGCTTCCGCTGGGCTCCGGCGTTCACCGCCCGGCGGCCGGCGGGCGGGCTGGCGGCCTCCGGCACTGGATCCCGGGGTTCGAGCCCGAGCGGAGCACCCTTGCCGGACTCGGGGGCTTGTCCCCGAGGCCGCAGATATCCTCGAGAGGCTCACTCTAGGCTCTGGGGGCGCAAAAGCGACTCGAGGCTCCGTGGCGATGGCTTTTTTTTTTTTTTTTTCGCGTTGATGGAGACTCGTAAGCGAGAGGCAGGGAAAAGGAGAGACGGACGTAACGAGGGACGGCGAGGCCGGGCCAGACTGCGCACTTTGCGGGGACGCGCGAACCGGGAGGCACAGAGGCCCGCTCACCTGCCCGCCTGGCCCACCAAGCCCGGCGCTGGGGACCTCGCGCTCTCGCTCTTGGCGCGCCTTCCCCGGCCGGCGCCGGCCTCCTCTCCCCGGGAACGGAGTTCCGAGTCGCCCGGGCCCTGCACGCCCCGAAGTGGAGCGGAGCCGGAGGCGCAGCGGGCGGCCGGGATTGAGACGCGCGGGCTCCCAGGCCCGCGGAACTCTGCGCCCCCCTCCCAATCCCACGTCTTTACCTGCGCCGGGGCCTCGGATGGACACACGGACAGCCGGACACAGTGGCAGGCGCAGGAGCCCGGCCCCGGCCTGCGCCGGGGTCGGCGCTGCCTTGAGCTGGCCTGGGAGGGGGCAAGGGGGCGGGTGTGCCCAGTGAGCTGGGGCGAAGGGGGCGCGCCTGCCGAGCTGGGCCCGGCCGGGCGTCCCCCAAGCTAAGGGGGCTGAGGGCTTTCCTCCCTCCCCGGATTATTAAAAAGTTCATTTCCTGGCGAATCGGGTGACGTCAGGGGCCCGGCGTCGCGGTGGCGGGGCCGCCCGGCCGGAGAAGCCGCCTCCAGTTACCCAATTACCGACTGTCAATCCCGCCTCCCCTCCCCCCACTCTCCCGGGGGTGGCCGGGACCCCCGCCCTCTCCCTGCCGGGACCCACCTGGGATCCCTGTGGGCTTTTACCATGGGCCGGGCGAGGGACAGGAGGGCTAGAAGACGTCAACTACAATCCCATTACTCCGCACCTGTCTCGGTTCTCTCCCCCCCCCCCATTTCTTTGGGCCTG
>JAQZBX010024789.1:0-29940 GCA_029593785.1 Cabassous unicinctus
GTGGGGTGTCAGTGATGGGGGATACATGGGAGGAAGTTCACCTGGACATACATATAAGGCATATAAATGTGTTCAAATGTTCACAGGACATTGTCACAATGGGTAGAGATTCACACAATAACCAAGAGAATATTGAATTCCCATCCTGGAGAGCTCTGTCACATTCACTAATGAAGCAGCAACTGTCCTCCAAGTGCAGGGGCAATGACTCATGAAGAAGGATGGTCGACTGATGGGCACTTGATATTGACACTATGCTTGTGAGCCTTTGCTCTTGAAATTGAAACTTAGCCTATTGTTGTGGGTTGCCTAAGAGTTGCCTCCTGAGAGCCTCCTTGATGCTCAAATGTCACCTCTCTCTAAGCCAAACTCAGCATATAAATGCATTACCTTCCCCCCAGCATGGGACATGACTCCTGGGGATGAGCCTCCCTGGCACCGAGGGATTACTACCAAGCACCAACTAACAATGCAACTGGAAAAAGACCTCAAATAAAAGGGGGAAAAGTTAAAGACAAATGAGTTTAATTGCTAAGAGACTTCAAAGTGAGTCAGGTGGTCATTCCAGAGGGAACGCTTATGCACATCTCAGCAGGATCTCATAGATTGCCAAAGTCGATACTACCTCAAATAGTGGGGCTCTTGAGGACTCTGGAGACACCCAGGTCCTATGGTCAGGGCAGGTAGCTGTGGAGTTTGGTGCCTTGCCAGTGGACCCTACTTTGGAGTTTGTGCTCCTGAGAGTGACAGAGTTGGAATCAATTATGGCTTCCCTACACATGGCTCATCTGTCCCTTCTATTTGAACCTATACTTGGTGCTGGAGTTGGTAGGTGTACATACAAGAGACTGGAATCTTTGGGCTGTCCATGTGCCAGCTGGGCCCTGAGCCTCAGTGGAGTTGCAACACCTACTCTCCAGTTCATTGGACTCACCCAGGACAACTAACAAGGAGGTGACGATTGACAACCACCACACCAAGGAAATGAGAAAGCCTGCAACTGCAATCAAGAAGGTCCCATCCATCAGCTATATGTGATCGAAGCTCCCTCTCAATTAGAGGTGCACTGGACATCACCATCCTAGAATCCTCAGGATTGGGGAATGAGCTATGGACTAGAGTGGACTTACTGGTATTCTACTATAGACTTGTTGTGATTCTCGGAATGGAAGAAATTACAGCATTGATGTGGAAGCAGTGGCCACTGGAGGCTCTGGGGACAGGGGGAGGAAAAGACAGGTATAATGCAGGGGCTTTTGGGGACTTGGGAATTGTCCTGAATGGCATTGCAATGACAGATATAGGCCATTATATATCTTCCCATAGCCTTCAGACTTGTGCAGGAGAGAATGTAAACTACAATATGAACTATGGTCCATGCTCAATGGCAATGCCCCAGAATGTGTTTATCAGTTGCAATGAATGTGCCACTCTAACAAAGGATGTTGTTCATGTGGGAGGGTGTGGGAGGTATGGGGAGCGGGGCATATGGGAATCCCTATTTTTTTTGTGTAACATTTGTGTAAACTAAGTATCTTTTAAAAAATAAAAATATATATTTTAAAAGAAAAGCAGCTACAATTGCCCTAAGAGAGTGAGGGAGCACTGCCCCTCCTCCTGCTCTGTCAGGTGCAGGGATGGAACCACAGATGTGTCCAATAATCTAGTGCATGTGGGCTGAAAGTGCCTGCAGTTGCCCAGAGAAACTGAGGGAGTACTGTCCTTTCTGCCCCGTCAAGGGTGGGGATGGATCCACAGGAGTCCTCAACACTCTAGTCTGTGTGGGCCAGAAACACCAGCAGTTGCCTGAAGAGGTTGAAGAAACACCACCCTCCTATTCTATTGGGGGCAGAGATGTATTCACAGGTTTGCCCACCAATCTATTCCGTGTGGGGTGAAAGTCAGGGCTTAGAGCTTAGGCTAGGGCTGCAATCCAACCTGGGTGGCGTGAAGCTGGTCCCCTCCTTCATGGAGATTTTTCAATCATCCCCACTTCCTCTCATGCTGGGGCAGAGTTAAAATGGAGGCTACCGGCCTCTTTCCAACTTGGACAGGCTCAAACACTAGCTGTTCTTAAGACTGGACTAGAGCCAGCTGAATTTACTAATCAGTAGCTGAAATCGGTGCCCAATTGTCTCTTCCTCCTCCATTTTTTGGAAATGGAGCCTCCAACTGCAGCCAGGGAATAGCTTCCAAGGTGGCTTGTGCCAACAGCAGAGGATGGGCACCGGCCTCCACAGTGTGGAGAGCTCTGCTCACAAATCTTCACTGCAGATGGGCAGGCTCCTCCTTCCATTCTTCCAAGGATGTTGCAGGATGCTCTTCTGGTCTCCTGTGCCCCCCCAAACAGGTGATTTAGATAGCTCTAGCTGATTATTAACTTTACTATAAGATGAACTGACTTTTGGAGCCCCTTACTCTGCCACCATCTAGCCCCCAACCTGCTTTTTAACATTTTAATTTGAAATACTTTGTAGAGTCATATTAAGTTGCAAAAAATAGTACAGTATTTGACATTTGTACAATCCGCAGATCTTTTTCAGGTTTCATAATTCGTATGTGCAAAAGTGTGTGTGTAGTTTTATGGAATTTTATCACTTGTAGAGAATCATGTAACCACAACTACAGTCAAGATAAAGAAGTGTTCCATCACTGCAAAGATCTCTAATGGTACCGCTTTATTGCTGAGCCTCCTCCCCTCCCATCCCTAACCTCTGGCAACCAGTAATTTGCCTCTAGTTCTATCGATTTGCTCAGCACTCACTCCAGAAGGATTTTTATTCTATTTAAAAGGCTTATAGTGAATTAATTGCATTGAAAGGAGAAAATATAACAACTAGAGTTATACTAAGCAGTAATTCTTAAGAAGCTTAAAATAGATTATCTAAATTAAGTTATCTAGCCATTACATCAGGGGTTCTTTACCTTTTTTGTTCCACGGACACCTTTGCCAGTCAGATGAAAACCACAGACCCCTTACTAAGTCCACACTAGACTGTACATTATTTAATAAATATATCACACCCACACCAGCATGTCCCCACAAGAATAATGTTTTTTGAATTTCAATTCAAGCTCATTGATCCCTTGTAGAGAAGTTTGATACTGTTTATGAATTCCAAAAAAAGATATTGGATTATATTTGTAAACTGGTCTGTTCCTCTGGGCATATTAGATTATATTGGATTCAGAGGTTTCACTTTTACTTGATTAAATAATGATTAAGGCTTTGATTGGACCACATCAGTAGGATGTTGAATCCCCGCCCCTTGGTTGGCAGGGACTCACAGAGAAAACAGCATTTCAGAGAAAGGAAGTTGGAGTTTTAATGCTGGAGCCTGGGGAATTAAATACACAGACAAGCAGATACATGAGGAAAGAGAGAAGGCTCCGTTAGATACAGCAGAGGCCCTCGGAAGAGAGAAGAGCTGTTTGCCTGATAGTTTACAGCTGTCCTTGTGGGGAGAGCAGAGCAGCTGAGCCAAGAGAGAAACGAGCCCCAGGAGAGAGATGAGACTTATCCCAGCCTACAACTAAGATTGGAAGAAGCTGGGACCATGGAGCCTTAACTGGAAGAGGAAGCCTGAACCCTTGCAGATGTTGGCAACCATCTTGCTCCAACACGTGGCAACAGACTTTGGTAAGGGACGCTTCATGGCCTGGTAACTGTAAGCTTCTATCCCAAATAAATACCCTTCATAAAAGCCAACAGATTTCTGGTATTTTGCATCAGCACCCCTTTGACTGACTAATACACCTTGTTAAGAACCCCTGCATTACATGCAGTTTTCTTTCATTCTTGCTCTAGTTTTTCACCAATCTCAATATATCAATAATAATTCTTAATCTTTGTTTTACTGTTTTATTTAAAAGGATAATTTTAATATTGCTCAAAATTTGATCCAAAGGAAGGTAACAGGGCATTACTGATTAACCAAATGTGACTGATTAGACCATGCTGTCTAATTGCCCAGCTGATGGCACTGTGTCCTAATCACAGTTAAGCCATTATGAGAAAACCAATAGCTTCCTGAAACTAACCTGAAATTCAAAGTAAACATCACTCTTCAATTCAGGACTTTTCTAACTATTTTTCCCTGTACGACAATAGTCTCTGCTAGCTATAACATGTTCATGAAAGAGAAAAAAAAAAGCAACCGTACTCTTAGCACCCATTTGTTTCTAACACGAAGACAGCATCATTTTGCAGAAAGTTTAACTCTGGCATAATTAATGTTCTACAGTTACTAGAGATTGCCAGTTAGTCTAAAATCAGTCAGGGACCTTGGCTGAATTCCATATCATACAAAGATATTTATATAACACAACATTCAAAGGAAAGCCTATGATGAAATAGTAATCAGATTTCTCTATTGAGTCTCTATGAATGATGGTTTTTTCAATTCAGTATTTCCCATTCACATACACAAATTTATAAACCACAATTTTTCTCCATCTATGTGATTCTGCATAGGATGATTAAGCTATGTTCTTATAAATTAATACCATATTAAAGTAGATTCCTTATTCATCATATTTTAGTACTTAAATATTGAGAGTTGTGGCTTTTCATTAGTTTATTTCCAATTATTTTGTAATCTAGACTGAGGTAATTCTTAAAAATCATTATAACTCCCTCCTAACAAAGAAGTATCATTTCAAACGTCATCAGAATTTTAATAACCATTTGAACAGGGAGAGTAAACTTTCGTGATCTCATCCCCTTAGCTGGTTTCTACTATACTTGTTTCTTAAAATTACAACTGCACTCCATTTAATTTCCTTGTGAAAAACTAATGTGTCTGGTTTAGTCATATATTGACCATATTTTGTTGACACCATTTCCAAACTTGAAATTGGAGCAACAAGTTGAGGAAGAAACAAAGGCCACTTTTGAGACAAAGAAGAAGACGTGTGTGAAGGTTTCACACTGAATATAGAAATGTTCTTAATTCATAAAGGAAGATGCCCTAGATCAGAAAGACACCAAAACTGCAGTTGGTCTCAGGTAGCGCTTTTGCAATTGTGAATGATGTTCTCTCAGTATAAGGTTGTGTGCAGGGTTTGGGGTGGGCAAGGGCTAAACCAATTTTTCTCGCTGCCTCTTTTTTTTAGACGAATTTCTATAATCAGTGGTTTAAAAGACATCAACCACAAAAACCCAGCCGACAGAGACAAATTAGTAAAGAAGCTCTCCATATATATATTTTTTAATTTCATGAAACATATTGATTGGGCACCTAACATGAGTAAGCTAGGGTGCCCTGCTTTCACATTACAAAAAACAAAAACAAACAAACGAAAACACTTATACCTGCAATGCCCAGCTTCTCAACACAGAAATCGATGGTTTTCCTGTTTGGATAACTATTTTTTTCCATAAATTTAGCATTTTAAGTATTCAGCAGCAGCATGATAACAGCTACTAGTTACTACTACTACATGCCAGGCCCTATACTAAGGGTTACTATGCATTATCTCCTCAAATCCTCCAACACATGGGGCATGTTCAAGTGTTAGCCTGACTTAATAGGAAGGAAACTGACATTTCCCTGTGGTCACCTGCCTGCAGGGACCGATTCAAGACCGGAGCTCAAACATGCCTGTTGCCAAAGGCAGGGAGCTTAACCTCTGTATCATTTGGATTTATCACTCTTTGTATATTGGCCTTCATTTACAATGAAATGAATGCATTTAAAAACTTATTCAAATGTTGGCAGTGCAGGTGCCACACTCAGATTTTCTTGCCTTTATAGACACCTAGTCTCACACCGATTTGTCCCGTAAAGGAACTACTCTGAAAGGGAAGGTGAACATTTCTGACTTCTGACCTACCTCCCTCTATTTTGCTATGACCAGCCAGTCTGAGGCCTGATATAATTTCAGCTCTTGCATTTGCATTTCATAGTGTGTGAAATTTTAACACACTAGTTATTTAATGTTCACATACAGTCCACAATATGAATTCTATGAAAAAGTAGATTGGGTAATATGTTTCTCTGAACAGGACGTGTTAGTAGCTTATTGCTCACTGCATGCTGCAGAATATTGTCTATCTAATCTTTCTCCAATATGAACATGCAGACAGGGACAGCCCAAAATAACAGGCACTGCAACTCTGCTCACAAAATGGATGTCCCATCGAGAAAACAGCACTCGAAGCCACCATAGACCACATTGCAACAGCATCATTGTTCTAAAATTCTATGCAATTCTAAGTATGAAAGTAGATTAAAGAGTGAACAATAGCCTTTCATCTTACCACAAAATTGAAAATGGATTTCAACTGTCCTCCAAGTAAAGGTAAAAGGCACAAAAGATTGTAAATTCACAAAAGTGATACCTGAGTAGGACTCAGGACCCTATCAGAATGACACGCCATAGTTAAAGCAAGAGTGCATGGACACAGTCGGTATGAACTCATTTAAAAGATACTGACTAATAGAATTCACTGTAGAATGTTCTATATCTTCTTTGTCCAATATTGTAGCTACCAGCCACATGTGACTGTTGAGCACTTGATATGTGGCTAATATAACTGAGGAACTGAGTTTTTAGTTTTATTTAATTCTAATTTAAATAGCTATGTCAGACTAGTGACTATTTCATTGGGCAACACAGTTCTAGAATATAGAAATTTGCCATGAAATCTACAGGAAGTTGTACTCAGAGTTCCTACACCACTAAACTTCGCATGCATTTCCCCCACAGGAGTTTCTTATAGCCTTCTCTCTGAGCAGCTGGTTTCTTGGGTGCACTCAAGACCAACAGGGGTAGAGAATCCATCCCCCAGTACCTGACCAATACAGACACCAGGTCAAAACTAATCACCAACAGAACACACCAAGGAAGAGCTCTCCCAAGTAAAACCAGTTACCTCCAGAAAGTAACCAAGGCTGTTCATTGAACCCTGTGAATTCCGGAACACCACAGGACACTTGGAAGCAGGGCTATCTCATCTGGGAACACACAGAATGATAAAGATCTCTGAAATAGGGAAAATAGATCACCATGGTCTCAGAGGAACAAATGGATGTTTCATGCCTGTATACTTCGAGAAGAGCCTGGGATAGAAGGAAATGAGTTGTGACATTGTTTGGTTCCTGTTCTCATGGCCCCTTCCATTACCAAAGATACTATGCATGAGGCAGAGGCTGAAAATGTGAGAGATGGGATCTGATACTGTCAAAGAGGTTATTGGAAAGTAATGTCAGATTTGAGGTGTTTTCCCTTTTTCTTGACTCACAAGATGAGACCAAATTAGGCACTACGGGAAAACATAGTAAGTAGATTCTTAGCATTCCACCCAACCTCCAGAATCACTACAGATCCTCACTGCTGAACCTCCCAATTGCTCTCCTCTTTTTCTCTCTCTCTCTCTCCACACACACACACACACACACACACACACACACACACACACACACAGAAAGAGAGACAGAGAGAGACAGAGAGAGACAGAGAGAGACAGAGAGACCGTGAGACCATTTTGAATAATACTTGGGCTCCAGCACTACAGCTTGCACCCTCCATGGTCCATCACTCATCACTATGCAGCATCTCATGGAGGCATCAGCTTTGTGCAAGTGAGCTAATGCCCTCTCTTTCCAAACTCTGATTCCATGGCCAAGAGCTATGGGTCATAAGATAGTAGACCATGATTCCCCACTGGGTGCACTTGTCTAACCTTTCTGATCATAAATGTGAAAGCGTCTCACAGTACTTATTGACCAGAAGATGCTGGGTATATTTTAATTTCTTCATCACCAAATCATGACTTCATCTTCAGATTGTACTTGTAATCATTTCCTGCAGGCCACTGCACTCCCTTCCCTTTGAAATCCTAAAGGACAAAAATGTGCCTTCTCTATCACATACAGTAGGAGAATAATTTGATGTTTTAGATAGAGTAAAACTGTGAGAAGAATCTGGTAGGGGGAGGGAGCTGGATGAAAGGGTGGGAAGTCTCTTGTGATAGCTCAGGGCACAGGATGCAGGCCTGGTTAGGGGCATGGCAGTCGGAGTAAAAGAGAAAATATTTATGAACTGTGATGGTTACGTTCATGTGTCAACCTGGCTAGGTGATGGTGTGCAGTTGTTTGGTCAAGCAAGCACTGGCCTGATTATTACTGTGAGGGTATTTTGTAAATCATTTAATCATTAGTCAGTTCATTGTATGTATGGCTGATTTCAGCTACACTCAATAAAGGAGATTGCCTCCAGCTATGAAAGAGTCTCCTCATGCAATCAACTGGAGGCCTTAAAGGGAGAATCTAGGATTTTAGCAGTCAGAAAGAAGAACTTCTATCTCTACTTCAGCAGGTCAGTTTCTCCTGGTGAATTCAACGTCACCCTCATCAGAGATTCCCACTCACAGCTTCTCCTGGGGAAATCAACTCCACCTTCATCAAGTTTCCTTCCTCTGGCCTACCCTATAGAATTCAGATTTACAATTCCCATGGTCAGATGAGCCCATTACTTTAATCTCTCTCTCGCTCTCTTTCTCTGTCTCCTGTCAGTTCTGCTTCTCTGGAGAAGCCTGACTAATACATCATGGGCTTAGAGAGGACTTCCTCCACAAATACTTCCCTAACCATGCCCTGCTGGATTAGATGGCCCTCATCTCTGCACACTGCCATTATTATGCCCCAAGTGCCCTCACTGCAATGCATTAAAACATGCTCCTGGGTCTATCTTTATTTACTGGTTCTGTACGCATCTTTTCTTCTCTAGTGCTTACCATGCTGCCAGACACATTTGACGAGGAAATAATGAACTGAAATCTGCAAATTTATCATATACTGCAGCATCTTCCTTTATCCTCTTTCATTAGTATACATGAACCTCAGGTTCTCACCGAGAAACTAGACATTAGCAGCAAAGATTGATTGAAGGATTGTGGGATTAAATGTCTGACCCAAATTAGACAGCTTTGAGAACTGTTCCTAATGCTCCTTAGACTGAGCTCAGTATATGTACAAACAAGGAAAGAGGAAAAAGTAACATCTTAAAATGAAATCAAGATTACAAATTTTCTTGATTCTGTTTCAGTTTATATTTGCCTCATAGGTCTTTTTACTGAACATCTTTGAAAAATATATGTAATAAAACATAAAGCTAGAAAGCGTAGTTCTTTAAGTAATAAATTAATTAAAATCATTGCTGGAGATAAAGAATAAAGATCAGCCGATTTGCAATTTTAACTTTGAAGTGACAGGAGGCAGTTGCCTTTGCCCCTAGAAGCCAGTGAGTTTAAGTTTTGCTGCACAGAAGCTGGCACGAAAACATCATTATCCTGACCTCTGCAGGACCCTGATCCCTACACGATCCAGAGATTGTGTCATCCAGCAAAGGGTGGTGTCCACAAATAATTTTAAGTGAAAAGAAGAAGAAAAAGGAAAATCATTAAACACAGAAACCATCTGTGCCTCTGGTCCATTAGGCTTATTTTTCCAATACTTCACATACCTCAAATACTTCGGTACAACTCCCACATTTGAGTAGAAGAAAAGAAAAATAATAAAACTCAATATTTTATTAAGCAGATTATCTATATTGACATGAAAAATTGGAAACTTAAAAAAAAATCACTTTTGTTTGCTTTTGGATGGGTTATTTCCCAAGTACTTCTAGGCTGAGAGTGGACGGGGATCCAACTCAGGTAGCTTAGCTGAGATTCTGCTATGCTGTCAATGGCATGGAAGAGAAACAAAATTGTTAGTCTACCCTTTTAAGAAAAATCCTTTTAAACAGTGCATGTAAATCACAATGCTGACAAGAAGTTGTAAATATATACCAGGTATCTTTTTTTCCTCCTTCTCTAAAAAAATTCCCAACTCCATAAGTAGCTTAGTTATGGGAAGGTTTTTATTAATTTTAAAAATCTTCAGGCCAATCATTTTTCCCTGATCACAGGGTTAGGAGTTGAGAAATTGAATAGGTCAATGTGGTGGAACTTACCAGGCAGACTTAGGATCCTTGCATATTTTTGTCATCAACACCTCAATCAGAGGCATTGGGTAGATTGTGTAATTATTAATTTATTTCACGTGGCATGAGGTTTTATGACATGTTCACAAAGTGTTTTCACACCCTTACACTCAATTAAAGTTAATTTTTCTAGGGAATTTTATTTGAAAACATGGTTTTATCTAAGCAGATGCCTGTGCTGCACAAACAACCATGACCCTCATTCAGAAGCAATCCTTGACCTTCTGCTAAAATTGCCAGACAAATAAAATAAACACCATCAATACCTTACAAAACCTATTTATCTGGAAGCAAATGCAATGAAGAGATCACATGTTCCGAGTTCATTTATACCATTTTAGAAAACCTGGTCTTTGAAGTTGTCCTGTATTACTTCCCTGAGTCTCTAAAGTGAACATATGGTTGCTCTACCTACACAGGAACTTTCCCAAAGAACAGTGATAGAAAAAACATTCCTGACCTCCTAAATAGGCTTCTTCCAAGAGGAATTCACAATGTAATTCAACTCTTTACCGCATCATCTTTTATGTGGGAAGATATCTTTCATGATTAGAGATGTCCACGTACTTAATATGCCATTAGAGTCTTCTTTCTGGTGCTGAAGGACCCTAGCTGTCACTATTGCTTGCATGCCAAGGTTGGCTTTTCTATTCCTCTTTTGTCTAGCTGTATGAAACTTCCGATCTGAATGAGTCATTTCATCTCTGGCTGCTAAGGGCCACTGATACATTGGCTGTTCCTGTCCTTCAAATTCCATACTCAAGCTACCTGGTTTTAAATGGTGACTTCCATTTGTCCTAATGACTTCTTTTTTCTTTCTGGAGATAGTTTCCACCTTTCAATTTATTAAAGCAAGCAAACAAACAAACAACCATTCTCACTTTTTAAGTTACAGAGAGCATTTCTTCACTGCATAACATCAATATGTTGTATCATTTCACAAGGACTATGAGTCATCTTTGCCAGGTCTGATACAAGCTTGACTCTCAAGAAAATCTATAGCTATTTCATATAAAATGGCATCATGTTAATAGGTTATAAGCCATAAATACTATGCAGCAAACTTACGCTTTCTGCACACATACTTTTCTTTTTAGTTCTTGTTCTGAGGGATTCTGCAAATACCATACTGGAATGCTTCATCTTCCTTAAACTTAGAATGTTCACTCTCTTCACTTGACTCATATTCTAGTTGCCCAGAGTTGACAAACTATCCATGACTTCTGTCCTATAACAATGAGAAACTAAGTAAAGAGGATTGGTGTATTGTGCTTCACAGAATGTTATATTTTTCTTTATTTAGCTTCCCAAAAGGAGTTGTGATAAACTGGGTTTGTCTTCCACTTTTCTTTAGCAGCAATAGATATTTTGCAAACAAATGCCAATGCCACTTGTAAACGAGATGATCTGCTGTCACCAAGTATGTGAAAGGAGGTAGCATTGCCAGAGAGTTTGCAACAAGGAGAGCTTATGACAGGATGCTGGGGTTTTTTTTTTGCTAAGTTTAAAATATCCTTAAACATATTGAGGTTCAAGTACCATTAACTCTTGGCAAAATTCTCCTTCCTAATTCAAAGAACAAAGGATTACTAAAGCCCATAAAAAGGCTTCTCAAATTTCAAATACCTTTTAAAAAACATTTAATGAGTTTGGAGTAATCAAATCAGAAACATGCGGGCAAAATTTTCCTTGAAAGTCACAGGGAAGAGTTCTTTAGTAGAACCCCAAAAGCCTAGTCAACCCCAATGTTTTAAGGCCTGCTGGTATCACTCTGTAATCCTTCATCTTCACCCATTTTTCTTTGGTCTAAAGAGTTTTGCAGTGTGAGTGATATTGTGTCGGTTTTGATTCTACAAATATGTAATACATAAGTCAATGGAAAACGTTGACATAGCTGCTGTTTACATCTTTATGGAACTGATTTACTCACTTACTTATATATGTCTAGAACTATGGCTTAACCAGCCTGAACCTTTTTGTAAATCAAATGACATGCAAACCCACAATAGAGTTGAAAGAGGAGGTATGAGAGGACATGGGAGCCGTCTCTTGCACCTGCCCTATTCTTTTGGGTGGTGCCTCCTAAGCCTCTCTGTGGAATGCAGGGCATGTGGAACTTAATTTACAAACATTTGGTCTGGAATCTAGACAAGAAAGAAGAAATATGCAAAATTAAAAGGGGTTGGTCTCTAAGTAGAAATGGAGGTTTCAGAGTTTGTGCAACTATTAGAAATGTCCTTGATTGGAATCATATCCTTATTTTACACATAATTCTAATTCCAACAAGATTTGCTATTTTAATTTATATATCCTCTGAAGATTGGGCGTAACAAATCGGGAGACCTACACCTGTTGGAAAGAGAGATGGGAAGGAGCAATGATGAAAAGAATACATCATCTAGACCTTTTCAAAAAATTTAGCAAGTCTCTCCCTTTCAATTTGGGAGAAAGAGCTTACTACCTCAATAGACTTTCAGAGTAAAAACTGATATGCATAATTAAGACCTCAAGTTGTCAAGACAGCCTTATGTTCAGAATCAATCAGGAGCGATATAAACTAGCATTGCTAATATTGCAACATTACCTTTTATAAAGGGTCTATACCAAACATTTTGTTGTGGACTCCTAAGGAACAGTAAATATGCACTGAAACTGTCTATACTACGGCTCTGGGTTCTTTCCCTTTCTGCCCCATTTTCTTCTTCTTGGCTAATGTAAAAAGCTGGGAAGCCAAATAAGCTGGGGCATAGATAATTGGGCCTGTATGGTTTGCCGAGCCTGTCCCAAGAAGCAGGCCTATATGTGATATACTAGTCATTCCAATAACTAGATAAGCCACAGCCATAGAACAGGCCTAGATCTATACTTTCAGACACAATGAATTACTTCTGGAAATGTGGCAGAAATGTGTTAGGCGTAGTCCTGGCTGGAGGCAGATGTAGCAATCAAAGTAACACAGAAAATGTGGATCCAGAAAGAAACACCAGACTCTCTTTGGCAAAAGAAATGTGTGTATTAGCTTGGCACAGAATCAAGTCTAGGTGGAGCCCTTGAAAACCTGTGGAAATTACTAACAGTAACAGTTTGGAGTTCTACAGAATTTAATAATACCATCCATCCCTTCCTTCATAATTCTTCAATATAGGATTCCTGTTGGCAAAGACACTTTAAAATTAATTGGGGATTTCTTTATTTAGATGTATGAAAATGGGGTTCCCAGAGCATACATGAATATAACCTCTCTCTTTGGATTATCACAGAACATAACACAAGTACTGCCCATAGATGTTACCAAAAATGGCTCTCCATATTAGAGGGAAAGTTCTAAGGTACCAAAGACTGAAAATTATTCACACAGGATTTGGCCTTTTACAATCATCTAAACTTGACCCCCCACCCCCCACCCCCCAAATTAGAAACCCAGCTGGGGAAAAATATAAGCACTCAAATGTAAAAGTAATAATGCATAGGTGATACCTGATTTGTTCAAAACACATTTTGTAGCAGAACTAGGGCTATTTCTATGGATTGGTAGATTTTGCAAAATAACTGTTGCAAATTTGACGTCACTCTCTTTCGCTTGAAACCATAGCACCCATCAAAGAGACCTGCCAGTTCCCATCCGTGCACAACAAAGACCTCACTCTCCCTGCAGCTAAGCCAAGATCTGGTCTGACCTCTGCATCGGCAGCTATGCCAAATGTCCTTGAGCCCTGGAACCTCCCACAGATGAGTCCTGCCCTTGGTTGTTCCACGGAAGGACGTGTATTGTGTTCTCCTGGAGCTCAAAGGACGATGACTCTCCACCCTCGAGAGAACCTTGGTGTAGAAAACATGTTATTTTGCTGCCCTGTACCCTTCAGTCTGGCAATAATAGTAGAAAAACTGTGATGCTGATGTTGAAAAGAAAAAGGTGATTTGTGACTCACGCAATTCAAAAGAAAAAATTCTTAAGGTAAATGGTTTTGAAGACACAGACACGTACTGACATATTTAACTACCGTGGGGAGGGTGAGCAAGAGGTTTTTGTGGAGTTAAAAGGGAAATTTATTTCTTTTTCTGTGGTTTTCAATTTCAACAAGGTCTAGAGAAAAAACACCAGACACTCACAGGAGGACGTTTTCACGTGAACTGCCAGCAGTTCACTCTCCTGTGATCCAGTACTATTATTGACAAGGGTTTTTTCTTGAACTCCAACATGCCTCTTCTTTGAGAATAAAATGCCAGACTGCAGGAAAATTTAAATATATGTATATATATATCCCTTTTTTAATCGCATCAAGCTAAATCCTTATATAACAGAAAAACTCAAGTTTTAATCTTCTGAAAGCTCAAGTGATTTTTTATAAGGAAACCTGAGAACAGTACATTAAAGTAAAGCACTTGGGTAAAAGTCAGAGTAAAAGCTGGCTAAAGAGCAGTGCTTTGCCTTCTGTGACAAGCAGAGATGGAACAGACCCAAGGCAGCATAATTTTCTCTGCTAGTATGAATGCCCTAGCCTCTGAGTGGAAATACATCTATCACATATCCATGTCCCATCTGCAGACAGTTGTGTGGACTCTACCCACGTTTGGAAAATCATTTAGCATCACTTAGAACCAGGACCGTAACCGCGTGCATGTGTGTGTGTGTGTGTGTGTGTGTGTGTGTATCAAAGTAATGTGTGCTCAAATAAAAATAATAATAATAATACCAAGGGCTTCAGATTGAAAGCAAGAATGCCCTTCCTTCTCCACAACCCCCCCGGAACCCCTCCTAAAGAGGCAACTACTAAAATCCCTGTTGGTAGCTTCTTCTGGTGGTGACCTCCATTTCTACAAAAATACAGATTTTCAGCCCTAATTCTTGATTAACCAATTTTACCCATTACCTACCGACTTGCTTTAGCGGCAGATGAGGACTTAACTTACCTAAACTCACAGCTTCCTTTCCTGGCCTCTGAGTACAGTTAGCTCCGTTTTCACCCCTCCATCAACTGCATTTGCCACTTCCGATAATACGCACTTGCCTTCATTTCTTGTTATCACTAAGACACTCAGGTACCGATCAGAGATGCTCTGAACTTCTAACAGCTGATGGGTGGGCACTGCTACCTCCCTAGGTGACGAGCAGCTCAAAAGGGAGTGCTAGGCGGTTCCCTCCAGGCTGCATGGATCTGCTTTCTCAACCAGATAATCCCTGCAATACGCAGCAATTATTGATCTGTTACAGAGCTGTCACCTTTAGCAAATAGGTAAAGAGAATGAGCTATTTCATAAATTGAGAAGCAACAGGCCTCACCTAACTGCCAAGGGGCTGGGAATTGTAGGCTCCATCTGGGCAGCCACGTGCCAAGCCAAAAAGCTGGCCTTTCTAGTATTGCAACCAAGAAGGAAAGAAAAGGAGCCAGGGAACAATTAGAAGCCACTGCCTCCTTCCCTTTCCATTATTGCCTGGGTCACCTTAGACCATCTTTAGACAGTTCTGCACATCAGAGTATTCTTACTTATTTTCTGAAAAGTAAGGAAAGAAGAAAGGGAGGGAGGGAAGGGGGGAGGGAGGGAGGGAGAGAGGAAGGAAGGTTTCAACTCTCTCTGTAGTTCTACCCATCATAAGTGAAGTTTTTATTTAAACATACTCGATAACAATATTCCTTGCCCTCTCCCTGCAGAGGTTTCTGGTTCTTCAACCATGAGTCACCTGGAAATAATGGATCCTGCCTTACTCAGCCTTGTCACTGTGATCTGCCTGCATCCTCCTCAAAGTGTGGGCTGTGAAGTAACTTCTAGTCAAAACTTGGCCATTAATCAATTGTTTGGTCTTAACCATGTCACTTGAGCTCTCTAAGCCCTGATTTCTGATTTCTTTATGTGTTATATGATTGTTTTGTAACGGCCAAGAGCAACAAATAAAGTAGCAGAGCTATCGAATCATAAACATGGAAAGATCTTAAAAGTCTTACAGCTCCATCTCTTTCCAAATGCATAAATCCTTTCCCAGGATCCACAGCACATGCCAACTAGTGCTTGAATTCTTGCAGGGAATTGAAAACAATCCTTTGTGTGGTCTGACCTGAGCATAAAACAGTGGGGTTATTAACACCCTTGATCTTGACACTGTTCTTCTATTTTAAAAAAACTTGTTTGCATTATGGTCATATGTATTTGTTGGCTGTTTCATCACACTGTTGGCACATGCAGTACTTCTGGTCAAAGAAAATCATGAGAGTTACATACACCAACACATGCTCACACACGCACATACACACAGATCTTTTCTACCAGATCCTAAACTTAATTTTTCCCCCATATGCAACTGCTTGACTTTATTTTCCTAATTGTTTGTTGCTTCTGTAGTTTTCCTCTGATCAAACAAGTAATTCAGGTTCTTTGTAAAAATTATTGTTAATTATTCAATGCCTCTTAGGTGTATAGAATATTTTGAGCCACATTTTTCTCCATATTACTCTTTAAAAATTTTTCATTGTGGTAGCATATATACAACTCAGAATTTCCCATTCTAATCACTTTCAAGTGTACAATACAGTGGCATTGGTTCCATTGAAAATGTTTTGCTGCCATCATCAGCATCCATTTCAAAAACTTTTTCATCACCCCAAACAGATACTCTGTACCCATTAAACAATAATTTCCCAATCCCTCCCTCCATTTCTGCTAACTTCTAAATTACTTTCTATTTCTATGAATTCGCATATTCTAGGTATTTTGTATAAGTGGAATCATATAATAGTTATCCTCTAGTGTGGTTTATTTCACCTATCCTAATGCTTTCTACATTCATCCATGATGAAGCATGTATCAGAACGTCATTCTTTTTCATAGCTGAATAGTATTCCATTGTATGGATGTGCCACCTTTAGTTTATCTATTCATCTGTATATGGACACTTGGGTTGTTTCCAGTTTTGGGCTATTGTGAATAATGCTGCTATGAACATTGGCATACAAACATCTGTTTGAGTCCTTGTTTTCAACTCCTTTGGGTATATGCCTAAAAGTAAAATTGTCACAGTATATGGTTATTTTATGTTTAACTTTTTGAAAACCAGCCAAACTAATTTCCACAGTGGCTGCACTATTTTACATTCCCACCATGAAGCAATATGTGGGGTCCAATTTCTCCACATCTTTGCCAATGCTTGTTATTTTCCTTTCTTATCATAATAACCTTCCTTGTGGGTGTGAAATGGTGTCTCATTGTGGTTTTGATTTGCATTTGCCTGATGACTAATGATGTTGAGCATCTTTTCTAATGCTATGTGAAAAAAAAATTTTAAGTTGCTTTGTTACACAGGCTAAGGAGGCCTGGCTACCCTTTGTTCATTTGAACCATTGTTCAAACATCCACACATCAAATTCATTCATTTAGAAAAAATTTATGGAGCACCTATTTTAGCTGGGCATGACAAAATGAATATACTTAGCCACTAACCTCAAGAAATCTGCAGTAGTGAAAGAGAGAAGCCATTAAATAAACAATTACAGCACAAAGTGAGAATGTCTTAGTGCTAAGACAACTGAGATAAGGGAGTGAAGAAGGCTTCAGAGAAGAGGTGAAATTTGAGTAAATGGAACTGGGAAGAACATTCCCAAGCAAAAGGAATGCTCAAGGCAAAGGCATGAAGATATGGCATGATGTGGGATTTTCTGGGAATGGCTAGTTTTTCAGTATTCCTGAAATTTAAGGTGCACGGAAGGGGAGATTCCATGGAAGGAGATGAATCTGGAGGAGCAGGTTTGAGAAAGAGAAGGACCTGGCAAAGCATTTCTTTAAGGCAGGGGTTCTTAGGCAGGCATTCTTAACCAGGGGTCCACGGATACCCAAGGGGTCCGTGGAAAGATTTCAGGGGGTCTGTGAGCTTGAATTGGAAAAAAATCAACTTACTATCTTTATTTTCTCTAACCTCTAACTGAAATCTAGCATTTCCTTCACTCATTTATGTATGCAATAAATAAATTGCAGTAGTATTCATTTCACTTGACTGGCAAAGGGGTCCGTGGAACAAAAGAGGTTAAGAACCCCTGCTTTAAGGTAATGGAAAGCATAGAACCTACTAGGGTGATAAAATCAGATGTGAGTTTTAGGAAAGTCTGTTTGCAGCAGTTTTGGGGAGGCAGGTGGCTTTGCTCAGTCCAGAACGAGATAATGAAGTTGTACCATGTGTTACAGTGATGACATAGTTTGCAAAATCCCCATTGAGGTATGTTTATCACATGCTCTGGCATTACCTCCTACTCATCTTTCCAAAGGGATATGGAAAAGATTTAACAGGGAACCTTTTTCATTATCCCTAAAAATGTTTGCCTACCATATGCCGTAGGTGGGTGATAAAGCAATAGTCTGTTGTTCAGCTGATTGAAACTCACACACACTGTTCTCTTCAATTCTTAAGTTTCATTCAGTCAGAGTGAAGTACTAAATGAAAACGCTGTGTCTTTTTCTGAGTGACTGTTCGTGTTTGTTATGTTGCTGAACATTTTTATGAATAGAATTATTCAGTTATTGTTTTTCATGTTTAGAATCAAGATCGGCATCCTTACTATTATTTTCTACAGCATTTTAGAATTGCCAATACTCAGTAATTAGAATACATTTATATAACCCTTGTCAGTTGGTAAGAAAAACAGAATAGTGACTCTGTTTAGTGACACATGGTAGAGATGGGGGTAATCCACGAGGCGAGGCAATAGCCTCAAATACATTCCAAGTTCTAAAAGACGGACAGATCTGAAATAGTATCTACTGATACAATGTTTATACTTGTTCTAAGTACTTTACATACTTGCATTCATTTATTCATCACAACAACCCTATGAGGTGAAGGCTATTATTATTCTTGTTTTACAAATGAGCAAAAGAGAGGCATGGGGCCCTTAGGTAAGTTGCTCAGGGTGACACAGGTAGTCAATCAAGTCAGTCAAGCTTCAGATTCCTTATTTTAACCACCATATTACGTTGCTTCTCAATGCACAAAGCATAATCTAGGCGTTCCTACCATATAAGTAGAGATGGGGTCAAGGTAATAGTAAATTACTAAGATTTCACTCAGCACTGCCACCACAGGCTTCCACAGGCCCTGCTTCATCAAGCTTGCCCTAGAGATTTAATACACATTATGCCCTTTAATACACATTATGAAGATTATTCTTAAAAGCTGAATTTATCAGGTCAAACTATTTTTCTCCTTAAGGGGGAACATTGGATGACAAAAGTAATTCAAGTTATGAAGTGGCATTTAATAGATCCCTGATGCCATGCAAGCAGTGCCCTGCCTGAGATTCTGGAATATGTAATACAACAATTGAAGAGTATACGCAATAAAACATCTGAGTCTGAAGGACATGATGATTATTTAAGGACAAGTACTCTGCAGATTTAGTCAGAATTGCTCATACTAAAGCAGAAGCTTTAAATCCATGCAAATAAGCCATCGTCTTCCAATGAACCATGCTCAAAAGAAGTCCCATTTTAAAAAAGGGTTTCTGCAGGAATGTTTTATTTGCCTTTTTTTATGTAGGCTTTGTTCTGTAAATAGTTATTTCAGGAAAATTCAGACCTTCTAACAGGTGATATAGATACGAGTTCTATCTCAGGGGCATGCCTACATTTACATTTATTAGGTCTTAATGGCACATTTTTCAGTACTCAGTGAAATTTTTGAAATGAAAGTATTAGTTTCTTCACTGAGATTCAAATCACAGTTGACAACGTGTGGCCTTAGGTTGGCACAGATTGTTGTTTAATTTAATCAGTCCATTAATTTAATTTAGTAAAAATAGAGTCATTGACCTTTAAAGTTAGAGAATGAGTGACCTTTTAATTTCTGCTTATTGAAAAAGAAAAAGAAAAAGAACCATAATAAACCGGGTATTGAAATCAAGTTAATAAACAAAAAACTAATCTGCTTCATCAACCAGCTCAAGTCTTTCTCTCCATCCAATTACTCATTCAGTGATGACTTGCTGATCACAAACTATGTTCCATGTGCAATGTCTGGAAATGTGATGAAGGCACTTCCTGTGATGAATGCTATGACTGAACTAGGCACATGCTACTTAGCGTATAAAGGCAAGGATTCCTTGCTCTTAATGGGATAGTCAAGAGCAGATTTTCCCCAGAAGTGACCCAGGAGTCAGACTGCACTGATGCAGTCAGCCAGCAAGATGGACGTCACTGGGGATGAGGGTGGAAGGCAAGAAGGGAACAGAGAGTTCACAGATGCGGCCACTGTGTGTTCAGACAACCTAAAATATTTACTACTTCAGAAGGCAAGAGTGCTGCTAGGAGGTGCCGGGAGACAAAAATAGAGATAGCAGATCTGACCATGCCCCGGTCAGGCTAGGAGAGTAAATAACTTTTACTGAAGGTGATGGAGAGATGCTGAAGAATTTGTCAGCAGTAGGACTGCCTCGTCAGCTTGGGTCTTGCAATCACTCCGGCCGCTGTGAAGGCTGAGTTGGGAGGGAAGGGGAGACTGGCTATAAGGATACATGCAGTAATTATTCTTGCCTAAAATAGTCAGTGACAATGGGGATGAAAAAGAGGGGGCATGTTAAAATATATACCTAAGAAGCAGAATAAAGGAAAGAATGAATCAAGTTTAAATTAACTCGAGTCTTTAAAAAGTAGTGAAAATCTTAGAGACATAAAAATGGAATATAGACTATAAGCTTTACACAAAAGTTATGGTTCTTGAACTTGATAACTGTACTTAAGGTGATTCTGTAGGTGAATATCTTTGTTCTTAAGAAATGTACATGGAAATAGTAAGTGTTCAAGGAGCATGATGTATACAACCTACACTCAAATGTTTAGAAAATAGATAGATAAATAAATAGACAGACATATAAAGAGACAGACTGAATAGATAGATGGTAGATAGACATAATGAAACAGCAAATGTAACAAAATGTTAAAAAGTCATGGGTCTGGGTACCGGAGGTATGTTGGAGTTCTCTGTATGTGTTTTGTATTATTTTTGCAAATGTCCTGTACATTTGAATTTATTTCAAATTGAAAAGTTAAAGGAAAAAAAACAGTGATGGTCTCATCGAGATTTGCTTTCAGTCAATTGTTATATTTTTCTTTGTATTTGCCTTGTCTCCTTTTACTACTTCAGCACACCAAGGGGAAAGCTACAAATACACACACACACGCATGCATGCACATACACACACACACTTACCAACAGATATTCAGAAAGCAGGAACAGCAGAAGGTCTTGATCAGTGTTTCCCAATCTGGCTCACCATCAAAAAGCAGAGATTCCCTAAGACCATTCTCAAAGAATTCTGATTCAGCCAACCAGGAGAGCCTGCAACTGCCAGCCAAGCCAAGAGTGATGTTTGAAATATTTAACTGACCCTGGCATATCCCTATAAGACACAGTGAGGTGGATTTCTGCAAACTTCCTGTCCCCCCCCACCCACACACAGTGTCAGGCATCCTTTAGTTCCTGGAGCAAGGGGAGGTCTGGAAGGTGCAATTCTGGGGGAGAGGGGGAGCCTCTAGGTCCCACTGAGATTTGGGATAGCAGCTAGTTGCCAATCAGTGTGGAAGAATCACAATATTTAACAATGCAGAACCAGTAATACTGCCTAATTATCTGCACTCAGCATATCTGTGGAGCAGGACACACCAGGAACAGAGACTAAGGGTGACACTGGTTTCCTCTAAGACAGGGGTTCTTAACCAGGGATCCGTGATTTAAAAACAAAAAATAAAAAACATTATCCTTGTGGGGCCATGTTGGTGCAGGTGTGATATATTTATTAGATACTACACAGTATAGTGTAGACTTGGTAAAAGGTCCGTGGTTTTCACCTGACTGGCAAGGAGGTCCAGGACCAAAAATGGTTAAGAACCCCTGCCCGGGAGACAATGAATCACCATTTCCAGGAAGGATGTGTAGCTTGAGAAGGCTCTCTAGATGATTCTAATTTCTCTCCACCAAACCCTGCCTGCTCCCAACCCTCCATAGTTCTGTAGGAATCACTGACTTCTAAACAATTACCCCTTACATTTGCCTTCTAGTCTCTCTGGAACTAACATCTTGAAAAGCGTCTGAATTTACCTGGAAGGAAAGCAACCATGTGTTTCAGGCCATAGCCCAGAAGGTCCAGGAATTAGGCCTGATAAAGTTAATTTGCCAGGCAAAATCCCACTTTACATCACAGGACAAACATAGGCAGGGGCTGCCAAAGAGATTCGCTCATGAAGGGAGGGTTCAGAGTTAGAGCGAGCGGAGACAGCCAGAGAGCAGAAAGCAGGTATACAGGCGTAAACTCAGACGGTGATGCTGGCATCGCACCCAGCAAGTAGGTGGGGCTGCCTCCTCCTGATGAGAAGCCAGTGACTCATTCTCTGCAGCTGTCCCTGACCTTGGTTGACTTTCAGGCTGGGTCAGTGGGCAGGGACCCTGACTCAGATAGCTTGCATTTTAGGGTTGAGCCTTGGGTTGCCGCAGCTTACATAAATGGTGGCGTTAGTGCTTGACACCAGCAACCTAAAATTTTCTAAATGTTCCTTGTTTGTCTTACTGTGGACAAAAGATGATGTGTCTCTCCCACTTTTGCTATATTTTTATGACTATAACCACAACGTCTCTGTGTCTTCCTAAGAGCAAAAGATGATTTAAAAACAAGTCTCACTGAGAAAATCAGTGTTTCTTTTGTGAGGGTATATATATTTAATTCTAGATGGAAAAATAACAAGTGTAATCATTACAGTGACAAGGCATCCAAGTTTTTAACAACTTTGTCCCACTTCCCCTTCTCAGTGTGTTCAAGCCCAATGTCCTCTCTGGAGTTAAGGTACTCTTCAGGAAGAGGCAGGTTTGACCACAAAAGTCATCTCTTCTGTGTTACAAAAGGACAAAGGAGGCCGTTGAGAGCTGAAAGAGCAAAGGGAAAGAGTTCTATCTCCTCACTCGTGCACCCTAAAGTTTTGTGATGGAAGGGAAGCAGAGAGCCACTGGAAAAGAACTATAGGTTTCTAGCTCTCTGTTTTTTTAAATAAACATTTACCTTAAGATATTTTAAGATAGGCCCAAAAGTTGTAAGGATGATACCAAGAGTTCTGGTATACCTCACTCCCGTTTTCACCCATTGTTGATATCTTACATTTCTATAGCACATTTGTCACAATTCATGAGGCAATACTGATACCTAATTATTCAGTAAAGTCCATACTTTCTTTGAATTTCCTGACTTTTTACCTGGTGTCCTTTTTCTGTTCCCAAAAAGATTCCATCCAGGGTCGCGCATTATATTTTGTTGTCATGTCTCCTCGGAGTCCTCTTGGCTCTGACAGTTTCTCGGGCATTCCTTGTTGTTGATGACCATGACAGTTTTGAGGAGGACTAGTTAGGTATTTTGTATGATGCCTCACAATCAGGCTTTGTTTGATGTTTTCCCCGTAATTAGGCTACTGACATATGTTTTTTTGGTGAAAGACCACAGAGGTGAAGTGCCATTCTCAACACATCATATCAAAGGTACCTGCTATCGGCATGACTTACCACTGCTGATGTTGATCACCTGGCAGGAATAGTGCTGTCAATTCTCTCCACTGCAAAGTTACTTCCCCCCTTTTCCACACTACTCCTTGGAAGGAAGTCACTATGTGTGGTCACACATAAGAATAGTCATTTATGCCCCATATAATTATGGGTATTTTTTTTTATTTTTTATTTTTAAGAAGCTTTAGATTCAAAAATATTACACCAAAAATATAAGAGATTCCCATATACCCCATCCCTCCATCTCCCACACTTTCCCCCGTTAACAATATCTATGAACTAGTGATATTTATTTACCACTAGAAATTCTCATTGGTGTGTCTACATTAGTCCCCAAAAGGAGGCCACCCCAAACTGTGCCTTAATCATTGATATGAAGGTAAGCAGGTGGATCCTGAGTGGAGTTGTGACCAGTGAACATGTCTGCGGAGGTGGGGGCATGATACAGATTTTGCTATTGGATACATGCAAAGATTTTTTAAGCAAATCAATTTTATTGATACATATTAATAAAGCATACAAGTCATCCAACGTGTGCAATCAATGGTATTTAATTACCTCTTTTTACAAGGAAGACAGACCCCAGGTGTATGTTCTGTTTTCTGTAAAGCCAGAACGAGTGCAGGTACATTGTAAATAGCCAAGACATTAGATGAATAAATAAATAAATAAATAAAAGAGTAAGCTAGCAAATACTTTACTGAGTGGCTAGCAAGTGAGAAAATTACTGAGTTGCTCTATCAAAACCAAATGGTGATATGTCATTAATCTCTGCTGAATGGTACTTAAACACATATCTAAACCTTATAAATTACCTCCGTAAATTCTTCACCACAGCTTTAAGGGGCTGGGGACGAAGAACCCAGATTAGGGTTTCCCAGGCTTCAGAGCTCAGTTAGGGGCTTGTGAAAAGGAGAGGAGCAGAGCACTGTGGAGACTGCCTCTGGGCCCACAGCAGTGCTCGCTTATCCTTCTTCCCAAAGAAGAAGGATGGGCATTGGCTTTTCCTCTCTGCTACCTTTGTGTCTCCCATCAGAACTGCTCCTGGGCTGTACTGACTGATTGCACATACGATGTTGCTTTTTGTTATCACAGCTCCTGGGTTCAAATGGCAGCTACTAATATCCAATTTACATTTTACTTAAAAACCAAAGTGGTTTTGTGAGATACTTTCACTTTCAAATGAGATAGGATCCATCAGTTTCCCAGTTTTAAACATTATTTCAAATGATGCAATGCATCGATTCCGACAGAGCCATTTACCATATTGGAGGAAATAGTGTTTGGTGACTTATTTACCATAAAATATTCTCAGGCAGACGAGCGAGAGAAGGGCCCTTTACTGCTGCTCCCAGTTCCAGTGGGCAGCTTTATAGCTTGCGCTTCTGAGGCCCTTGTATGGATTCTTTCCCTCTTCCACCAGACCACATGGGGTAGCACACATTGCATTAATTCCCTAGAACAGGCAATCGAAACATGGGACTTTGAGGAAAAGCCAACCGTTTACATGCTTATCACACTAACTCAAATATGTGTTTATTAGGGGTGCAGTTGTGCAACCTTTGCACCCCAAGGCCATGGACAGCTGTGGGAGTCTAAAAATATTCCGGGTGGCCTTCATTTCTCACTTGGGGTTAGGCTGCCGAGTTCATATGCTTTCACTGTCCTCTCTGCCAACCCAGTCTTCGGCCCTTCTTAGGGCTGGGTTGCAGCTGCAAACAGTTTTTGTCTGAAGTTCCCTCCCTGAAAATAGTTGTCTTTGTTGTGACTAAGATACCGAGATCTTTTTTCGGTAGCACCCTTATTTGATTGACTGATGGGCCTGTAAGTTATTTTTGTAGCTGGGTTATTTCTATTTCTGATGTAATTTGCTAGATGCTGCATAATTGCTCAGCTAACTCTTTTTATTTGATAATATTTTTCATCTATATCAAGAAAGTAAACTGTTTTCTTGTAAGTCTACATTTTTTCACCAAAAATGTTGATGGTTAGGATGTGACACTGGGCGTCTCCCCGAGAATTAAATTACATTGCCTGGAGGCATAACATGTCAGCATTTTGGTGTCTAGTCCTTTCATTGGAAGTCTTTTTTAGGATTCTTTTCATGAGAATTAAAAAAACCCAACACAAAACCTCAAGGTCCTTCAGTAAATCACTCTGTGACTGGCCCACAAAAGATGATGAGATGGAGTATGTTGATAAAGACATTATCTGGAGGGATTTTACATTAATGACTATGTTGAATTTGGTGAGTTCATTTTCTCAATGATTAGAGTTTGATAAATTGTGTTATCCACATGTCACAGAAATGCAATTAGGTGGCATCTTAAATTTAAACTACAAGGGGACAGAATGGTATGAGAATTTAGAAAGAAGTGACTGCAGACTTATTGAAGGAAATACTGGATTTGTTCAAGTCCACTCATGCAGTTTGTACATGTCATGAAAATTATAGCTATCTTCCTTGATTTTACTGCAAAGCATTTATTTTAAATTTAAATAGCTATACAGCTTCCTTGAAATAGCTTATTTTAAAATTATAAAAATGAAGAAAGTCTAACTTGAAAAGGAAATAATCTAAGGATTATTAAATAAGTCATTAGAGTAAGAACAATAGTGCTAAAATTCCCATACTTGCAAAATTGTCATCCAAGTAATAATTATAGACCAATGCTTAATTAAGAGCAATGGTTGTTTTAATTTAAAAAATGCAAAGCCACACTAATATTTAGAATTTGCTATTGGGATACAGCGTTCATTTTCAAAAAACATAGTGGAGGATTATTACAACATATATTCTGCATACATTATACATATTAATATAACAAAAGAATTATATGGTAGGAGAAGTAATTGCCAAGCTAGAAGGAATCTGCAGTTAGAACTTGATTAAGAATGTTTGTGTACTTAATATATTTTGAGGAATTTTCTCTCAACCCATGTATTGCTTTTATCAAGTTTCCTGCATACTAATATATGAAGAATATTTGATGGCATTTTATGTGAAAATTAGAGTAAAACAATGATCATGTTTGCCTTTAGTCTTGTATAGTTTCTGTCATGTAATTTATTGATTTTTACCTACAAGTAGTGCAATATAAAGGCAACATGTAATGAAAAAGCCACATTAGCCTGGCAAATATTTATGAATAATTTATGCTGGGTTAGGTTTGTTAGAAATAGAGAAACCAGACATAATCATGTCATTATTTTACCCAGTTTTCCTTCCTATATATGAGAAATCAAACTATTTTTTAAAGAAACATTTTATTTTGGGATAGTTTTGGATTTACCAAAATGTTACAAATGTCATATGTAGAGTTCTGATATACTCTACACCCCTTTTCCTCCATTGCTAACATCTTACATTACTATAGTACGCCTGTCACAGCTAAGAAACCAGATTGATACATTGTTATTAAGTTAACAGTCCATGCTACATTCAGATTTCCTCAGTTTTTACCTACTGTCCTTTTTATGTTCCAGGATCGCACATTACATTTAGTGATTATGTCTCTTTAGGCTCCCCTTGGCTATAACAGTTTTTCAGACTTTCCTGGTTTTCAATGACCTTGAATGTTTTTAAGAGTACTGGTCAGGTATTTTGTAGAACATCCCTCAATTTGGATTTGTATGGTGTTTTTCTCAAAGTTAGACAGGAGTTACGTGTTTTGGGGAGGACAATGTTTTGGGTCAATACATCACTCATTAGCCAAATGTGCCATTTTCATCACATCATATCAAAGATACATAATATCAACATGATTTATCACTGTTAATGTTAATCGTGATCACCTGGCTGAGGTAGTGTTAGGTTTCGCCACTGTAAGGTTACTCTCTTTCTCCCATTTCCAACTGTACTCTTGGGAAGGAAGTTACTATGTGCAATCCACATTTAAGAAGTGGGGAATTACATTCCTTCCCCTTGAAGGGGGATTCTCTGTATGAATTATTTGGAATTCTTCTGCACAGGATATTTGTTTATTCTCTCTCTCATTTATTCATTTATTCAGTCATTTACTTACATGAAATGGATTCATGGATATTTATTTTATACTTGAATTATAATCCAATACAATGCTATTTATATTGCTGCTTAAATTGGAACCAAAAATTTTTAATACATTTTATTTCTTGGTTATGGGTTTGTTTTTATTTGTTCATCACAATTCCTAACCTTAAGCAATATGGACAAACAAACAAATTTCTAAAAACATTCTTAAGAATCCAATTAGATTTCATTGCATATTCATTTTATTATACTTAAGTCTTCTGGGACATATGCATATCATCATGTGAACATTAAAGGATCAATTACAAATGTAACATCTTTAGTGCCAAAAGCTCTACCAACAACATGTGCATATTAATTATACCAAATACATTTATGACTACCCCTCATGTATTTTATAATTAATTTCAAATGTTCAAAAAGAGATGTGTTTATCAACAGCTTATTTACATGGGAAAATTTTTAAAGGGAAATTGGTTGCTTTTGAAAAAAAGCAAAATTTACTCCTCAAAGAACAAAAGTGAGCCTTAAAAGAGATCTCTGTGTTAAAAATTAAAATTGTATGGTGAGATGTGGAGGAATTCCACTTTCAGGTATAACAGATAAAAAGAATTAAATAATTTTTTTTAAAAAAGAAAGAAATAGTCCTATAGGTGATCCACACATTGGTATTGGATATTAGGACTATAAAATATCTCTGGTTACAATGATAAATAAAGGGAAAGATGGAGGATTAAAACATAAAGATTTAACTGAATATTGGTATCTATTATAAGAATAGATATTCTAGACATGAAAAACACATGATCCAGAATTATACATCAACAGATGACTTAACAAAGGAACAGAGGTTTAATGCTGTAAGGTCAATAGAGAATATCCAAACTGAATCATAAAGAGGAAAATAATAATGGAAAAATAAAGAAATCATGAAAAAGACATGTGGAACATAATGAAATGCTCTAATATGTGTGTAATTTCAGCTCCAGAAAAATAGCAAGGAGAGAATGAGTCAAAGACAATATTTGAAGTAAAAAATTCTAAGAATGTTCCCAAAGTAATTAATGACATCAACCTACAGACTGAAGAAGCTCAGGGAACCTAAACAGAAAAAATTAGTACCTTTACTTAGTAAATAGTACCTTTACTTAGTAAAGGTATTGAAAAACAAAGAAGACAAAATAGAAAACATTTTAAAGAAGCCAGAAAAATACACAAAGAAGCAAATAAGACTCCAAGAAGTCATCAGTTTCAGCACTTTCAGAACTCTAAAAACAGCCAGGGTCTTTAGTGCTGAAATAAATAACATCTAATCAACTCTAAGGAGATGTAAAGAAATCTACAATCATAGGGGAAGAGTTCAACACATTTCTCTTAATTGCCAATAAAGGCAGACAAACGTATGTTACCTTATAAAAGATCTGAACAGCAATGTTAACAAATTTGACCTAACTGTAATATAATAGAACACAACAACTAACAATGATGGAACAAAACTTCTTTACAAGATCCCGTACGAATACACCAAAATCGATCATATTCTAGGTCATGAAGTAAATATCAATGAATTCCAAAAATGGAAATAAATCAGAGCATGTTCTCTTCCCACATTGACAGAAGTCAATAGCAAAATAATGAATATAATATTTCCAACTGTTTGGAAAGTAAGGAGGAAGCTTCCAAATAACTCCTATGTCAAGGGAGAATTCAAAACAGAAATTAGGAAATATTTTAAATTGATATAGCAAAACATGTGAGATGTAGATAAAGCAGTACTTAGAGGGAAATATATAATCTTGAAGGAATATATTAGAAAAAGAAGAAAGATTATAAATCAATACCTTAAGTTTCCATTTGAAGAACCTAGAAAAAGAACATCAAATCACCTCCAAAGAAAGCAAAAGAAAAAAAAGCATAAATGTAAAAGCAGAAATCAATAAAAAAAGAACACAGAGCTATAATGGAGAAAATCAGTCGAGCAAAATAATGGTTCTTTGAAATAAATGATAAAATAGATAAACTTTAGTGAAACCTATCAATTATAAAAGAGAGAAGAATGTAAAAGAACACATCACTACATATCCTACAGATATTAAAAAAATAATAAGAGTATTTTAGGGGAAATGTACAAATTCCTTGAAAAACCCAAGTAATCAAAATGACACAGGAAGAAATAGAAGAACTGAATTTTCCTAAAGAAATTCAATCAGTTATTAAAAACTTCCCCACAAACAAATCTCCTAACACAAAGTTTCACAAGCAAATTCCTCCAAGTATTAAAAAGGCAATAATGCCAATTTATACAAACTTTTCCCAAAAATAGAAAAAGAGGATATGTTTTTCAATTCATTTTATCAGACTAGTTTAACCTTGATACTGAAACCCATAAAGGATTTACAAGAAAAATATAAACCAATAT